>JARK01001338.1:3314137-3370543 GCA_000688135.1 Ancylostoma ceylanicum | reverse complement strand
GCGGGCACTCTGGTTGTCTGTTGCACCGAGACAGCGGGCCTGCTGGGCAGAGACACGGAGAAAAGCCGATACGTCGTGATTTCTCGCTGCCTCGGGAGGGTGCAGCAGACAACCAGAGTGCCCGCGCCGCGGTCCCGCTCCTTGTCTGCAGCCGTTTCGAGTTCACTGTATACAGCTCGATCCAGCGTACACGTCAAAGACTATGCGTTTTATGAATGGTCGTCTGGTTCCCTACGTGACAAGGAAACAACTTCTAAGTTCGTCCTCACGATCGGCGAAGTTATCGCGCTGTTTATGAATGAAAAAGTATGAACAGGATGCGACGGGGATCCGAGACATCGCGTTGCAAGCATAAACGCCAACCACCGCTAGGCGACCACTGCTTGTACGTGCATTTCCTCAGAACCCAACGCCTTTGAGCAGTTTCCTTGTATGCGACGGTCGCGTCGCGACGAGGTATAAACACAGTTGATTTCGTATAACTGTCGCGATACAGCAAGCCCATGCGTCTCACTGTTTGGGTTGCGTTTTAACCTATCATTTATAGTAGAGCCACTTGCGTGGCGCGCACACACATCTAGTGGAAATTAACCTTAATCAATTACAAATTCAATTAAAGGTTTGAACACAGGCTCTATACATTCGTTCTCTACCCATTCGTAGTTTTCCTACATTCAGCAAAAGACTAGGAAATGTGATGGCGATCATGTAAAAAAGACAGTACGCGCCATACATACTCTATGAAAGACAGAGGAAAGCTAATCCTTGAATATCTCAACGAAGCTTCTTATACATCACACAAAAAATCTACTTTCTCAGAGGTTTAGAAGAAAATAAGAATAGCTGCCTCACACATTCATATCTACATATGGAATGATTGCGTATACCAGAGTCGCCAGAAAAACCGAGCCAACTGCATGCAAGAACGCCAAAAAACGTCAGTTACTCTCTGCCCCGAGCGTTACATATATTTCACTACATTGATAGCAGATTAGAAGTGGCAGAATTATGAGAAGAGTATTCAAAGAAACCAAACAGACTGCTATGTGAACGAACGCTCTTACCTGATCTAGATAAGACTGAGTTTCACTGGAGATCATTGAGGTTACCCTGCAAGGTGCAGATCATCGAAGTTACCCTACAGGCAGCGCACCTCGACAGAAAGGTGCCACAAAACAGGTAACATCACTTGTGTAGTCGCAACCGCAAAGCTTACCACAGTGAACAATGTTGTGGGATGATATTTTTATTGGGGTACGAACGGATTAGTTATATCTATTTCATATGTACATCAAAATCACTCTCACAGAATAATGGACGCTATTCTTTTCACTCTAAGTGTGCATCATGGACCGAGATTATGGATACAAACAGCAACATCACAGTAAAATCCAACAGCGACAACACATATTTCATTAACACCAGCTGAGTGAAAAGGAGCAAAACTGCCAGATGGCACAAGCCTTCTCTCATTCTTTTCAACCTGAATCGAAGGTTCAGCTGCGCTCCTTTACCGTTTGAATTCGTACAACTCACATGATAAAGAACTACACACAATTAAAGCGACTCTTCGTAAAAAAAAAAACCACGACATTAGCTCAATAAACATCAACAACAGATGTTGCTAACAATAAGTCCTTGAATAAGTAGTTACACAAAAAAAAATTTCAGAAAGGGGTAAGAACTTATCATGTTCTAGCGAAAGCAGGGATGGGAAAAGCTGACTTGCTAAGCAAGTCGTTTGTCCAATAGCATAGAACTTCCTGTGCATTTGGGTAGGTACTGTAGATGAGATCCTTGGCGTGCGTGACGAGTTTCGTTTATCAAGACTGCTGTAGCAGTCCGGCCTGAATTAATTCATTCTTCAATGAATTAAATACTGCGATCTGATCCTCTGGCTGCAGCCACAAGATCTGGGTAACCAGTTTTGCCGGATTTGGTACCCTGCAATGAGAACAATTAGATGAGAAGCAAGTGCACATACGAAATCTTTTGAAATACATCAAAATGTATGGAAAAGCTTAACAAGAACGAATGGTACCTGATGAATGTGTGGATGTAGACACTGACAAATGTGCCCATTAACAGCTGACAATCAAATCGATCCATTAGTCCTCCATGTCCAGGTATGACGTCCCCGAAGTCCTTAAAAAGTTTAGGTAAACCCTCCAGAGCTACAAAAATTAGATGTTACTGAAGAAATGGAAAAAATCATGCGAAGATCTGAAAAAAAAAACGGTTTAAAAGGAAAAAAATTAGAGAACCTACCTTAATCTTGAAGGCTCTTTTAAATCCACTGGCAAAGAAACCACCAAAAGGTCCAAGCAAACTGGCAAAAAGTGCCATGACAATTGCATGACCAACGAACGGGAAAATATATACATGAGGATCACGTCTGTAATCGGAAGTTTTTCTAAAAAATAAAAAGTCGATTACCAAGAAATGTTACATGAGTAGGAATCACGCCTGCAATGCCGATTTCTTTTTAAAACACGACATGAATTAGTGGAAGGTGGCTCACTTCAGTGCAGTGAAGATCCACGAAAACGGACGTGGTAAAGGGTATTGCTGCAGTTGGAACGAAGAGGGTATCGTGCAGTTCGTATTATCGATGTAGTAGTCTTCCACTGGGCATACGAAAAATGGCCGGTTGTAGAGAGAATAGGAAAGCTGAATTGACAAGTTGTTGGAAGACATGCTCCGTAATTGATGCATCGGAAGAAAACATATTCAAAGACAAACATATGCAAGTCTGGCATATGAAAGATGTGGAATAACTACATGCAGAGACTTTCAAAGCTTGGAGAAATTCCCATGATTTGATCAACGATGAGAAGGATGAATCTAGTGCAATCGGAACAGCATATGGAGTACCTACACTGCTTGATTTGTGAAGATAGGTAGGAAATAACACAGTATAAAATTTTGAACACATTCATACCTATCAGAAATTTTCCAAGGGATTCGTCTCCCTCCCGAAGAAGGGTTGTGTACCATCGTGAGGGAAAAAAGGGCGTAACCAGGCAACTGTAACTGGCGAGTTATGGCCGCCCGTCACGCCCATCTGCTTGGACTCGTACGGCGCTAAGCGCAACTAGACCATGTTTTAGGGATTGACGCCATTCGAGTTCAAACAGGTGAGCGTGACGGGCGGCCAAAATGAGCCAATCAGAGTCGCCTGGTTACGCCCCTATCTCCTCACGATGATACACACCACCAAAGAAGTCTGACTATTTTCTTAACAAAACTATAAAACAGATGTCCCAGAATGAAAAAGACTAGAAGGGAAAGCTGCGCGTGTGTAATAATAACTAAGATATGAACCAGTTTTCTCATAAATCTTACGTTACAATGGAATGAAGAAGGCTACAAATTGATAGGCTCAAAGGGTAGTACGAACACAAACCCTACACAACAGAGATAACTATTCTTACCAATTAAAGCCGGCTTTCGCAGACATAGAATAGTGAAGAGGTACTTCTAATACGAAGAAAACATAGTTACGCTGAGCCTTTTATTCCCTTCTGATATATGTTCTGCTATGCACACCCGCCGAAAATACAACTAAGAAATCAGCGTAAACCATATTTCTTGTACCTAATAATTCTGATATGAGAAGGGTATGCTCTATGTCGACACTATTTTTCAGACAACTGTATATTATGAACAGCACAAAATAGGAGAACACAGTGGGGTGGGAGTAGAGTTAGGGTTAATGCTAGGAAGAGCTACATTTTCTATTCTGGAGAGAACCTCATAGTTTTGCGTCCAGCAAAAAAATGAAAATGAAAGCAGCAAAATGAAAATGGATGATTAGGCATAGAACGAAATAAAAAAAAACAGAAAAGTTACAAACCAACACTCCGAAGAAGACTGTGCTTATAGCTCCTCCTATGAATCCTTCCCATGTCTTCTTTGGCGACAATTTAATCAAAGGTGTGCGTCCGAAGAAGAATCCAAACATGTACGACATCACGTCACAGCAAATAATCATTGCAACGGGGACTAGGAACCTTAAAAGAGCTAAATTATCAAACAAACTTTCGTACAAATTACTAATGAACAAATTCAAAGCGCAAACCATATTGTTCCCTGGAAGATGTTCTGAATGATGAAGAAGGATTGACACACGATTAGCAAGAGTGTTATATGTGTCCAAGCGAACTAAATAGAATGAGAATGACACATGTTGCAACATCTAGAACACAAGAAATGTCAAAAAGTAAGTGATTCCGAGCGACACTTACCAAAGAGAACTGCCGCATGTAATATCCTTTCTTTAACGATAGCACAAACCAAACAAATCCCAGACAGTATAGACCGAAACTGATCAGCCGATGATAAGAGTTGAGGAATTGCAGGAAGTTCTAAAAAGAAAAAAAAAGAAATGGATGAGAAAGCTGTTATCATGAAACACTATCAATAGGATAAACAGGCTTTGAACACTCACATCTTTCCGCAACAAAATAGCCCAGTAGTCAATGAGGCTTTCTCCAAAGAAGAAGTAGTTGCTCGTGACAAGGAAGTACCTGGAAATGTCATAATTTCAGAAGTGCATGGACTGATGAACCCACGATTCCTTTCAAAAATCGCTGTTCGAATTACAGAAAAGTGACAACACAAATTTAAAGGAAATGTAGCCCAAAAATTATGAACTCGGTATCCTGACTCACCAGGAAAGAAGGCGAAACCATGGGAAATCGTACATTCGATAAACAGCCAGCCCAATGCTTATAATTTCGTGAAAACACTTGAACTGTATGGCAAATACCTTAATCAAAGCTTTATAGCACAGCCGCAAAAGGAAAGAGATGAAGTCCATGAAGCATACCAAAGCCATCAACCACGTTGGCCCTCTGCTGACTATGAAAGAGAACATCGACACCATTATTACAGTGAAGACACCACGGACCACCCAGTTCCGCCACCTGTAGCAATATCATTCATTTTTTTAAACTTGAAAGAGAACAAAAGTGGAATACCTCGCTGGCAGTGGAGCTAACACTGAGTCTACCAATTCACCCATGCTTCCAGTGTCCTGTGGTATTATCTTCGTTAGGCCGGAGATTCTGAAGTAATCACAGAATGCATGTGATGCTTTAAAGCAATGCCACCAAAACAGAAGCATTCGGAAATAGCCAAAACAAAGGAAGATCCGAAATCTGGCAGAAGCCACCGACCGTGGTGTGAGAAAGTTCACTAATATGTAGTGCTCACACTCCTCACTGTCAAGTTACAAAATCTCAGCTGGACTGAGCATAATCTCTCATACCACCAAGTTAGGAGATTCTGACGTTAAATCCTAAATGGAGTTATTATCCAGACTGAGGATAAATGCAACTCAACAAGTAGGAGTATGAGCCAAGAGTTACACCACCACCATCACAACACATTGAGAACTAACGAGGGACGCTGAGCGGATTGCTTGGCAGCTGCATCGCTGAAACATTCAATAGAGCTGAAATAATATCTCAAGAATATGCTGGAAAGATAAAGTGAACGTATATGAAATTTAAGCAGGAGGGCAGAATTTGCATGCCATGTACAATTGTAATATCTAGTCTCTGGTCATGGAACTTTTTTCACCTTGTTTGTAATTATGTTGTTGAATAAAATTTTCCAGTATTCGCTGTAAAAAATGTGGTGTGAGCTAAATAAGACCATGATCTGTATACAGCTTGAAATTCAGCCATGTCCCTAGGCTAACATTTGTTAAATTACACTGCTCACGAACTTAACATTCACTGGCTTGTCTTACTGGAACAGCGCCTAGATCCTCTGATAAATGTGCGCTAGGAAAGCATCCCGAGCAGCGTAATTGCGCTAGGAACGCATCCCGAACAGCGTAATACGTCGAGTAGAAACCCTAGTAGCATCTCGCCCCAGCTGCTGCCAGACTCTCCCCAGTTGCTGCCATTCTTCGGCAACTGCTGCTATGAGGAGGAAAGCTTGAGCAGCAATTGAGGGGAGATGGCAGCAACTGGGAAATGACGCTGCCAAGGTTTCTACTCGGCGTATTACGATGCTTGGGCTGCGATCGTACTGGACAGTTATGAGAGTAGATGGTGATGAAAAAACAGTACCTATACAACTCATACCTCTCGTTTCATCCGGCAAAAATACGAGCTCATCTGCATGCATACTCATACTGCAACTACGATACCCTTCTCCCACAAGAGTTTAGCAAGTTAATAATTCATCTTCTGTCGCTTAACCCGATTCGAGGACTTGTTAGTACATTAAAATTAAATGCGGGCGGGTGTAAAATGAAGAGTGTACAGTGGGTGTCGACAGCTGTGGTCTTTCCGAGACCTCGAAAAGCACGCGGCACGGCCGCGCCGCTCGAGCAACAATCCTTTCTGAGACAACAAACAATAGGGTTTTCTTAATAGTTAGTTAGCTTTTTTATTAGTTAACATCAAATGTGATGGGCTACTGTCAAGAAAATCCAGATTCGCCACAGCGTCGACGATTCCACCGCAACCGGCGTGGTCGCGCCGCGTATTTTTCGAGGCCGAAGGGCCACCGCGACCGACGCCCACTGCATTATCAATCAAAAAAATTGTGACATATAATGGGAAAACAAGGGACAAAGTGACGTAAAAAGGACTTAATAACATATTTCTTTCTAATTATGCCGCATTTATCTTAGTACGGATTGCGATCGATTACTAGGCCTTGGTTTTCCTCTTCATAACTCTACTATGCCCCACTGGTAGTTTCTTACCAAGACATACAGTCGTTCCAAAAAACACTCGCCTCCGGCATCCACCGCCCGTCTGCTGAGCCGCGCCACGGCTCCTATGCATTATAATACGTGCTGCAACGTGGCTCAGTCGACGCGCAGTTTAGCGTGATCCTAATGCATAGGAGGCCGGCGCGGCTCAGCAGACGGGCGGTGGATGCCGGAGGCGAGTATTTTTTGGAACGACTGTAGATACTAGATAGGTGTTGTTATACAGTTAATAAAGGAAGGGCTGTTCTGTGAGCGTTGTAGCTATGCTACTAGATGGAGTTTAATTCGAATCACTTCCGAGAGTGAAACGTGGCCAAACTGTATAAATTCTCGACATCTACATTCCATGCTAAATAGCATTTTATGATTCAGAACAACATGATTGATTTTTCTCTGTTCCAGAAAAGAACTTAGATTTATGTACAGTCCTTGTCGAAAAGATAGACGGACTGCGCGTGCGTTCATAGCGTTGCGGCTGCAGAATCGCGGCGGGACCCACTCGTCTCTCTCACTAGGAACATTGTCTCTCCATATCCCTCGTCCCGGTCAAGCCCCGATTCTGCAGCCACGGAATCCGTAAATATTTTTGAAAAGGACTGTATAGGTGCCTACTTTGGATCAAATTAGTGGGAATGATAAAATAGTTGGTTCAAATCAATAAAAATAAATAAAAAAGTGAATGCACTATGTGAAAGGCAACGCTTCACATGCTGCGTGAATGAAAACCGGATGAACTTCTAAAAAGTATTTCAGGTACATAGAATTCGGAAGAAAACCAAGCTACGAACCTTTCCTCGTCGTGAACAATTCCATCCATGTCGCTTTCATCACTTGTCGGTCGCACATCTTCCGGAGGTCCATGATGTTTTCGCTGTCGAACTGCGTCTTCGTTTGACGTTTCTGCCATTACCTTAAATAGTTATAAATATAAACATACACATGTATAAGTACATCACATCTATATGACGGCTTGCGAGATGAAAAAAAGAACAAAAACGGAATGAAAACGAGCGACAAGCGAAGCAGGCGACTAGAACAGGCGGAAGGTTGCTGAAAATCTGATAATGAAAGGTCAAGACGGAATGACCCAGGCAGCATGTGACGTGCAAACAACAGTACACCCCTTCTCCAGCGGCGATTACAACTTAAATATATGGTACAGCAGTTTGCAGGATAGCAGGAATAAAAAGCAAAGCAGAAAAAAGATTGAATGAAGTGTAATAATCACTGAAAGTTTGTGAAAAACACCTGCCACACGGAAGCAACAGAAATTACGCAAAATCACTGAGCTATTTCGGAAACTCATCAATCGTGTGAAAAGGAAAGCAATGATGAGAACCGGCGAACAAAAATAAGGACAACATGAATTGTCCGAAAGTTCAACTCTTCCCACAGAAGTGAGACTACTGTTTGCATTGGAGCTGTATAGGTGGAACAATCATGAGAGGAACGTCAGTATAGTATTAGTAAAGCAGCGCTTATCAGTAAAGGTCTTTTGGACTTTGTTCAGAGGGCAACTCTTACGAAACTACGCAAAAACGTACAATTAGCGTCGACGGAAATGCGTTTCTTGCGGACTTGGGAAGTGCGTGGCGCGACCGTGCCGCTCGTGATGGAGTCATCGCAGTGACAACACATCATGGATTTTATCTAGGATAGTCACTGAGATTTCTTGGCAGATAACTTCGACTTGGACGAAAAACACTAAGAAACCCCTATGATTTGCGACGAGAATCTTGTGTTAATGCACAAGATCGCACAAGATTAATTCTGCACAACATCGGCGGACACTCTGATCGTAACTTATGCGTGGAATCAAATGTATTGGTCGACTGCAAGTGCACCACAGGCCCCATATTCGACGGCAAACCAACGTTGAAAGCGCGGTTGAAGCACATTTGTCGTCAAACTTAGCGAGATTAGTAATTCTCCACGTGAAAAAAAAGATCGTAATCAAATTCATAAGTGTTTTGACGTTGAATATGGAGCACGTAGTGTACCTACAGCCCGCCAATGCATTTAATTCCACGCCTAAAATACGGTGGGACTGGCCGCGGATGCTGTGCAAAATTCATCTTGTCAGGATTGCAACTACGTCCCTCAATTTTTTCTCTAACTACATGCTGATTCTCGTCTCCAGTAGAAGGAGGACTGTGTACAAGAAAACCCAGTGGCTGAGGCCCTCAACAAGCGTAACACCACATGCAATGTGGCGGTCTGATTGTCTGCGCATCCACACATTTCATCGGTACCGTCTCTCCGAAACGACGGGGCCGCAGGCGCGGTCGGGATCCAGAGGCGGCGCGGCTATGACGTATGCTGTCAGAGGCCAACTCGCCCACGTCACAGCCGCGCCGCCTTCGGATTCCCAACCGCGTCGCTGGCCCCGTCGTTTCGGATAGACCACATTTCCACGCCACGGCGGAGCTAGTACAGCGTCTTGCGCGGCTCTATAGCTGAAATTATTCATGCGATATCTCGCATTGGGCTCTCTGGGAAGGCATTCCCGAATGCGACACAACAAGTTCGGGAGGAGGAAGACCAGAATCTATTAGAATCCACGTGTTAGAATGTGCCAGAAGTAACGCTCCGACACGCGAAACCGCGTCGCGGCGGTGCCGCGTAGCGTTCGCGAGGTGGTGCACCTGCAGGTGAAGGTACAAAAGCCGAAACGAAATGATTGTGACTCCACAGTGGCGAACGGAGAAAGAGGGTGGGGGGAGAGAAGGGTGGTAGGAAAAAAGAGGACTCAGCCACTTTGAGAACTCAGATGGAAAATAGATAGAAATATCAAAAATCTTGCTCGTAATATTCGATAATTGATGTTTACTTCGAAAAAACAGAAGTAAACAATCACAATTAAGTTAATTCGAAGTATTTGATTATTTTGCAAAGCAATTTCGAAAATTCTAGATAATGTCAGTTGGAAGAGATCCCCGAATGTCATTGAAACGTTGATGAAGCCAGACACAGCGGAGTAACGGAAAACCTCGGAGATGACCTGTTGATGCATCGACCGAATGCCATACAACGTGGCGACATTTACTGCGGATGTTTACGGACGTTACTCACAAGCGATCATTATCAAGACTATAGTGCGTTTCACCAGGGACGATAGCTGGGAAGAGAGCAGAGAGAAAAAGAATTTGAGAAAGTGTGCATCAATTGGAGAGAAGTGAGAGAAAAGCTGGTTATCTGCACGGTCACTCAGCTACTATCGCGTTTGAAACAAACTATACCCTACTTTTTCGTTAGACTATTCTCATATTCCAAGCAGAATAGCAGCGCAATTCTTAATAATCGTCACTTTCAGGCAGAGAATTTCGAACTTACTCGGAAAAGCTAACCTACAGAGAGGAGACTTCGGTAGAGTGGAGCTGATGGCACGCGCTGCTCCACCTGTTTGGACAGGTCTGGACAGGAAGCGGGAAGATTGGTCGAGAATAGGGAAGAAATTGATAAAAACGTGTTGTGTGGATACGCAGACAGTCAGACGATTCAAGCGTAGATGGTGCGGCGCGGAGAGTGCGTCTGGACCGCTGGAGTGTTCCGTAGATGGCTGACAGACAGCAGAATATCCCACAGAAAGCGTGAATGCTTTGAGAATGAATAGAACAAGGGAGAACTAATGCATGAGATGTTGTCACGCAAAGCGAGATTCTCCACTCCATATCGCCAAGCCTAAGACACTTCCACCCATGAAAAGAAGTTTTTACTTACATTTTTTTCTTGAAATAGGAGTCGGATTCATGAATGAGATCACTCTGGGTGGATGTGGTAATGTACCCAAATGTACCTTTCATCTGGCACCCATCAACCTGCTTACCCATTAAGAAATGACGCTGTCCATGCCCTTGCATCACTGCGGTTACCCATGGTAACTATGTTAACGTACCCTACTAATTTTACCCACACGTGACGCTAACAATACACACCTATTACCCAAGGGAAAGATTCCTCGGCCTCGATGCATCAATGAGATTACCCAGGGTAAATGGTAAGATAATTTGAAGGGCGTTAATTGGATTTTATTCCGACCCTTGTGCCTACATGCACAATTGAGACCACTCACGGCAGACACGTTAAGGCAACCAAATTTACTTCTTACCTGGCACCAATCAACATGCTTACCCAAATGTGATGTTGGCCATACCCGGCCACTACGATTGGGTAAAGGATTACCAATCGTTCTGAAGATGCATCCCGCGATCTGGTGAAATTATTCGACCAACCATGCGATGCGTGCATCAGCGAGATTATCCAGAGTGAACGTGTTAACATCACAAATTTACCCATCGTTAACATGTACGTCAACATGTTTACCCAGGGTAATCTCAAGGATGCGTCCATGTCTAGGTATAAGTGGCTTAAGAAGACGAATGCAAGCATGGCCAGAATTAGCGGTAAATCTTGAGAAATTCACTCATATATTTCACTCATAAGTGAATCAAAATTTGCAGATTTATAACTTCTAATCTGTAAGCTTCCATATCTTTCTGATCGGTTTCTTTGTGCAAAGTCGTTTTTTGACTTTACGACACCTTTCGTGAAGTTACGTAGGCCCCTCAAGAGTTTTCAAATACAGTTTGCAAGGAAACATAGCAGGACCCGAGAAAATATTACGAGAAATAAGAGCACGACGTTAATTTCGAGCGATAAAAATTTGTAAATCGATGAAACTAAGAGATAACGCAGAGTTCCCATGAATTTAACAAAAAACAAGTTGAGGCGAAAATACGCAGCTGAGTAAACGAACGAATTTCGTAAGGTGCAAAAGCGTGGAAGTCAAACGATTTCGCTTCCACTAATGACAATAACCAAGCACGGATAGTATACAACTAGTTAGTTATGCGTTGCCAACGGCACAACACCACTCTATTCATCACAAAGGCAGCGAATCGAATCGATAGCCAGCAACAAGTCGGCTGAAAACGGCCGTGGCCGGAAGAAAACACTGCCAGCAAGAAAGGGGGACGTTTCCGGAAGGTTCGCGAGCTGGGCGCTGGCGCAAATGGAGTCGGCCAGCAGCCTAATGAAAGCCGATCACGACAGGGCACACGATGTCGTTCGCGATTACTGCTGACGACACCGCACTCGACTACCAGCGGCACCGTGGCAGGCTGGCATCGATCCTGGCGCCGGAAAAATACGCCGAAATCGTGGAAATTTTGGGATTTTCCTGGGAATCGAGGGTCTCAAATAGAATGAATAGTTGGCCAGTGGACCTCGGCTGCTTTTTTATTCCATCAGATTTGGTCTAGATTAGAAATACTAGTGAGAAGTTAGGACATCAAGATTCACAGTGAATTTGTACAGATGCTGGACTGTATATACAGTGGGCGTCGATGACAGTGACCCCTCTGTGGCCTCGAAAAGCACGCGGCGCGACCGCGCCGCTCGAGCAGGAATCCTCTCAAGGGCAACAAAATATGGGGTGTTCTTGGCAGTTAGCTAGTTTTATTATTAGGTGACATCAAATGTGACGAACAAATACCGAGATTCGAAACTGCAGCAACGATTCCATCGTGAGCGGCGCGGTCGCGCAGCGTTCTTTTCGAGGCCGTGGATGGGTCACCGCCATCGTCGCCCACTGCACATGGTATCTTACACCAGAAAGGATAGTTAAAGAAGTACTATAGAGAAAAATAATGAGGAAGAGAGAGAAAAGTGTTTGTTTTCTTGGGTAAGGGAGTTTCCCTTCATAAACTAAGTCCTGAACCATCCAAGTGGAATAATTAAATTCAAAAAAAATATAATCCCGAAACAACTATTGCACTGATTCATAGCTTTTTTCCTACAACAGCAATTCCACTTTATAATTAACCAGCTAGAGTCTGTTTCACTGGAGATAATAGCTGCGGAGACGCCAGAGAGAAAAAGGGCAGAGGAAAGTGCGTAAGAACCAAAAAGGGTGAAGAGAAAGAAGGGCAATATGAGCGACTGCTCAATTATCGTCGGGTTTGAAACAGACTATACAGTGCGCGTCGATGGCGGTGACCCATTCACGGCTTCGACAAGGACGCCGCGCAACCGCGCCGCACGCGCCAGAATAGTTGTCGTCAGCCGTCGAAGTGCTTTTTCTTGGCGCTTTTCTTCACAACTTTGTGACCTTTTCACTTTTTTCATGATTCACAACGAAAAGTAGCGTAATAGCAGCAAACGACATCGATTCCGAAGCGCGCGGCGCGGTTGCGCAGCGTGCTTGTTAAGGTCGCGAATGGGTCATCGCCATCGACGCTCGCTGTATGTATATAAGAATGTAATCCAAACCAGTGCTAGGTTATCCATAGGAAGTTTCCTCAGAAGTCCATGCCTTTCCTTCATGCTTCACTTGCATTTTGGTGCCAAGCTGCAAAAATGCTGAACCGCTACCCACAGAGAATTCATCAAAATTTACTGCGTCTAAGACTGGTACATAGTTCTCCAATAAATTCCGTTTTCTGATTCCAAAGATTACAATCAGGCCTAAACGCCATTCTCGAGGTAACAAAAGAAGTGAAGTGGGGAAAGTGTTTTCGTCATTTGAGGGGGCAAAACTCGAAATTGGGAAGTGCATGAGTTCTCAGTAAAACAAAACCAGACACGCAATCTGGGGGCAATATGTAAAAATTAACGAGGTTAGAGAATTCAGATATTGTGGATGGAATGAATCGAAACTAAAGCAGTAGGTTTTCACAACGACGCCGAAATGACAAAAATGTCCGACAAAGAATATCATTATTGCACTATGTAAATGCAATATGTACTTGCGAACTCATAGGATCTAGGAAACAACAGTTTGCAAGATATCGTGTGGTTACATATTGCAGAAACGGCCAGTTGTTTGGCTCAAAGGCGTTTGTTTCTGTCCATTACTACGTGATAATGGCCCTGAGGCACCTAAGTAGGAGCGAATTTTGTTAATAAATAAATTTTTATGACTGACACACATTTCTTTGCCTATGTATATCCGCTATACAGTAAGAAATCCCCAGAAGCTCGCCACCTGTCATACAAACGCGTCAAATCCTTTGATGTTTTGCAACTGCCAGTTAATTTTTTGGAAAGGAAAGTTGAAACCTCAACAGTTGCTTGTTGAGGTCTTGAAAAGCTGATCTAGACAGAGAATGCATGAGTGCATAAATAAATAGAATAAATAAGTAGAATAACTAAATAAGTAAATAAATAAATAGAGAAGGAGCAAGAACTTCATTGTTATGAACTGGCTGACTGTGAAAATGTGCCCATGACCGGTTAAAAGTCACTTGTAAAGGACAAGGTAGAATAGAAATTGTGGAGCAGGAATAGCGGAGCAATAGAGCCGAGCTGTTCAAAGCACAAACACTCAGAAGCAGTGATGGAAATGCCTACTTTAGCGAATAGTAAACACTGAACATGTGGCGAGTCAGAGGGGCAATTTTACAATGGGCACATAAAAGTGTTTTCGAGTGACTGGGCCAATATTTCAGTGGAAAATGGATTGCATGAATCGGCCCATTCTGAAAAAGAAATGCCATTGTTGCAAATCACGGATATGCTGGGCCCAGATGCATAATTGAGATTACCCACGGTAAGTGTACTGATGCTCTTGTTACCTATGGATAAATTAGGGGGTGCCAATGTGTTTACTATATGTAGGTAACCTCAATGATGCATACAACAATAAATTCTAAATTTGTTGAAACAGATCCAGTCCAATGAGCAATTTTTGGGGTTTGCCTCGTGTTGAACCTAAGGTTTAACCCATCGGCGATGAAGCCCATTTTTTGCGTATTTTCACCTTTTCTCAAGTTTGGCCTACTTCTTCGGCTCTAAAATTTTTACGAAAACTCCCACATAGATTTTTATGATTGCGATGACTCAAAGGTGTTACTGCCTCACCAACTAAAGGAACCGCTGAAACCATCAAGGCCTAACGATCTCTCAAACTGAACTACGCAAAAAAAGGGTGGCCTAAAGGAAAGCCGCTCCTTTCGGCCGTCAGTGGGTTAAAAGTATTGATTGCGAATTGAGTCTCGAAGTATGTAACGTTTGGCGCTGGAAAAATTTGTGGAATGGGTGACAGTCAGACTTGACCTCATCCCATTTCAACACAAAAATGCACGCAGATGTCGCCAGCATGGTAACTGAGACGAGCTGTTCCTCAGTGTGAGGCTTACCTTCTGAGAGGCTTTCTTTTGCAGAAATCTATTGATGTTCTTCTACAGAAGTATCAGTAGAGTTTGGCCATTTTTATACTAATTAGGAAATTTCTGCCTCTTAATGAGAATGTTGGGAGAATGTGTGTGAAATCCTGATTATCCACCTTTTCATAGCAAAAAATACTCTTGAAAAAGATTTCCAATCCATGGGGTTAAGCTGGTTACTTCCGGCTGCGTGACAAGAGGTACACTGCTGGGCTGTGATTGGTCGATTCATGCGCGCGTCGCGGCTGCAGCCTTCAAGGATGCGAGCAGTGCTGCTGAGAGGAGGGCAACTTGAGAGTTAGACAAGCTTTCCAAGTTCGGGTGGGACAGAAGAATGCTATCGGAGCCTACAAACTGTAAGGAGATGGCCGTCGATGTCATTCAGTGCGTAGAATTCGTAGGACGAACCCGGAGTTGAAAGCCGCGCGGTGCGGTCGCGTCGCGGCGTACATCTTGACCACCTCCCGTTACTTCCAGGTTAACCAAAGTGTGCTTAGGTGTACTTAACTTCTTGAGCAAGATCGATCCTCGAACAGAATTCTAGGAGGATTATGTATTTTTAAGCTTACGATAACGAGCACGATCCAGCCGTTCTCACTAAGTTCAAGTAGCTTCATTTGCAAGCAAGCTATGAACAGACGACCGTTCGCGAAGGTTTAATGCGTCGCACGCGCCCTTTTTGCAAAAGTTATGAGCGGTGTTATGGTGACCAGTCATTCGGTGATTGAGGAATATGTTGGATATGTTCAGGTCGCTCTGGATGTGAGGGTCTGCACACATAGGATACGTAGCTTCATTCCGTCAGTGATTATTCCTTTCACAAGAAGAAAGTTGAAGCAAGATCATGCGTGATTTTGTGAAACTTTGAATTTTGTCAAGCTGCACCGAGTAGCAATTCTTCCAGCTTTGGGGTTCGATGTATCCATAACTTGCGAAGGTTGTGAGGACAAATACGTAATAGAAGCAATAAGGCCTTTACGAAGGCGATTGGATGAGCACCACACGACATTAAATGAATCCTTCCTCTTCCTCCTACGCGGCTGAAAGCTTTTCGAGACATCGCACTCTGTAACACGTGCGAGGGTGCTCCGGTGTTTAAAGTGACGGTTCTCCATCAACACTTTGAATGTATTTTGAGAAGAAAAATTATGGAGGCGGTAGAAACAAGGAGCAACAATCCAGAGGTAAACAACACAAGACCTAAGAGAAATGTTACAACTGATTACGTAACTTTGATTGCAAACATCTCTGATTTGTTGTCGCTGAACGGTACTTTCAGCCTGTCATCAGCACTGTGCGTTGTTAAAGGCAGCACCAGCCGAAATCCTCGACTTGGAGCTGAGGTGTGGGTGGTAAAATAGAGGGTGAGCACATCACAAATGTGAGAAGAACACAAGAAATGGCGACCTATCTGCAGAGAAACAAGAATCGCCGTCGCGGCCACGCCGGCCTTTCAACGGCTCGACGCGCCAGTTAACACTATCGCCGTTGGTGGTCTGGCGCAGTGGATGCGTGCAATGCGTACCATTCACAGGGTTTCGTGGCGGGACGCACGCAAACCCCACGGCGGAGCACTCGTCCGCGCCCTCCAACGCAAGGATTTCCGCGGGTGCTGCCTTTAACGTAACGAATCAACTCGTTAACGCGCAACGGCTGATTTTCCGGTAAAGAAACGGCTTAATGATTTAATAAAAATTCCAAAAAAAAAAAACCATTAAAGCTCATTTCGCTGAAGAGATGGAACAAACAAGTTCAAAATTGCTCGAATAAATGCACAAAAGCACGTTATATCCTTCGAAACATCATACCACTGCTAATAGCAGTCTGATATTCACTGAACCTGACTGTTGAATTCTCGACTCCTACCTAACAATGAGCTGTCGATGCATAGGTGAGCGGCTGCCCCGGGTAAGTGAAGTCGGAAGATTCATTTGCTTATCTATTTATTTATTTTCATGAACAACAAGATATGCCACAAATCTATAAAAATAAACAGGTAACAATAACAGTGAACTCAGAAACTCAAAAAATCCCAATACTCGAGAGCTAGTAACTGGTCCAAGTGCTACTTTGAGTAACAGAGCGTGATGACTTATTGGCTTCCTGCCCTTAGGTAGTGTTCAGTTCCACCTACATGCTTGTAAGCTTGTAATAAGACAGCTACACATGGTTAACAGTAAGATTTGAAAAAGGCCTATGTCGAAAGCCTACGACTAAGGACATCGAGGACTCTTCAATTAGGCAATTAACAAAGGAATATCGTATGAAGCCCAGGGAGAGAACACTACTGACAACAGAGGAATGTTAACAGGCCAACGAATGAACGGAGATGAATCACCTCTACGGCACGCGTGTGCGATGAATTTCGCAAATAATTCTCCGATCGCTGCGGAGCTCATGAATACGTCAGCATTCTTTAGTATGCGACACTTTCGCTGTCAAAGTTTGGTCTTAATACAAAGTTTTCCAGTCAAACTGCGGGAGTTTATTGAAAGAAAATAACTTGCGATTCACTTTAGGAGTTTTTTTTTAATATTTGACGCCTTGGACAGAACAGATCACTGTGCACAATATTAAAACTTGTAAGATAGTTGTAATCCTAAAAATATTGGGAACATTCCGAGGAAACATGAAGTTTGCAAAATTTTGATATAATTTTTTGAAGCTTTTACACTTCTTCTATGTTAAGTTTTCCATCGATGTAACAGAAAAAAGCTAAGGAGCGTGAGTACGAGGTATGAGAATCTATGTGATCAGGTAACGCCTCGTTAACTCTGAAATGTTCATCGTCAGAGTAGAAAGAATGTGTAAACAAGGGTGAACCATTGGCTGTTCCTTCCTGCTCAAAAACTGCGGCTAGTACATATAAACACACCTCGACAAGAATATTGAAAATTTCGAAAAATTCCAGCTAAAATATGCACACATATCTATTTCATTTAATTTGTCGGGTATTCTTAATTGTACAGATGAGGCCATATGTAGCCTATTTACCCTTACCCCCTCCCTCGCCTCTCTCCCTCGAAAAGGGGCCGGAATATCATGCAAAATAAATTTGAGAAAGAGCAGGACTTTCGCTCTAGCTCATTTTTTCATGTTCTCATTTTTTATCATTATCTACATTTTGATTATTTGTTCATGAATCAGAAATAAAATTCACCTGTTGAGCTTTTTTCAATGAGCGAATGCATCAAGTTTTTACGATGTCATTGCAGTCTTCCATAACCATTTTCTGGCTAGACTTTACCCTAGACTACAGCCGGCATGCACTGATGAGAGATAAGCCTACCCGAAAAAACCAGCTAACGCCCACATTGATGTTGGGGTAATTTTGGAGGTGTTAACATCTTTACCTTGGGTAATCTCAGTGATGCATGACGGCTTATTTGGTGCCTATTGGACCACATGCAGGAATGAGGTAGTTCCGTGTTTTAGGCACATCGTTTTGAAATCATTCTTGCAGGGTTCAACTAGGCCTGCCACTTTTTACCAGGTTATGCGACGAAATCATTCATCCATTCACAGAATTGCCCAAATCATGCATGGCTGACCCAGTGAAATTCGGAATACGGGAACAATGGTCCTTCCACAATGCGCTATTTAACTGACTATGTGCGTCAATGTTTACATTACAACGTCATGAGCACTTTGCGAATGAATGGAACCTGGCTCTTTGAATACAAACAGTTACGTAAGGATATGAAAGAAGAGATGCTGAAGGTTAAAAGGAAGATTAGAATGCGAATTTTGAAAATTTTTGGTGAGCGGGCACTCAGTTACCCGTGGCATCTGCCACAACGAGCAGGGACAGTTACTGCCGGCACTAGGAATTCTCGGTAATCGACGAAGATACACATTCTTTTACGTACGAAGTGCTATAAACAAAAGATTTTTCTTTAAAAACGTAAATCAACTTTATTGAACCCTTTGAAACGTCTTTTTGTTTTTAAAAGAGTATTGCCCTTACTAATAATTAGATTCGAAGAAAAATAGAGAAGATTTCTAAACAACAACAGCAAAGTAAACATAGAGACAATCACAGGGCCGAATTTCAATTATACGCAAGTTTCCCTGGAATTGTTATGATCACAGGATTGGTATAAAGTTTTCGTATGAAAAAAGAACAATCGACGCAATCAAAGACATAACGTACACTTGTTTATTTATTTGCTACACCATCATGTAGCGCCACAATGTCAGACAAACAAGATCACCACAATCGACTGCGACAAAGAACTGAGGATAAAAATAGCAGAACTGGGTTGGGTAAGAAGCAGAAATTATCTAGTGATTGAAATGGGAACGGTGGGTACACGTACTAGTATTTAATCGAATAATGGTTTCGAAACACTCGATATTCGAATATTCGATTTCGAATGAGTGAACAGATTGAAATGTTCAGGACAGGAAGAGCCCTATATCATTGACTGAACGAAAATAAGGGCTGAAAAGCTTTGCGTTTTTGAAATGTTCTATTTTTGGATGGAACTTCGAATCGTTATTTGTAGTATTTAAATTTTGTAGCTTTTTTAGACAGTTAATACTCTGCTTACACTAGGAGTCCTTAGAATCCGTTCTCATGCTGGAAAATGATGAAATTTTGCGTGGATATATAATATATGGAAGTTCAGGATGAAAGAGATATGAACAGCGCCACGCCAGAAATAATAGACCATGGAAGAAATCCAGAAAATCCGCGCCAGTAATTTTTTTCGATGGATCTTCGAGCTGTTATACAGTTTAAATAAGTTTATTCAATTTTTATTCGGTCAGCATTCTAATATGCATCCATTCTAACCATAGAAAATTTGCCAAGAATTCCAGGAATGTCCTCCCCTAACAATAAGCTTTTAAGGATGAGTCTATGCGAACATTCCCATTCTTTTCAAGAAATTTCCGCCAAATTTCCTATTACGGAAGAGAAAGATAGAAAGAAAGGAAATTGCAAGGGTCAGCATTCCAAGAGGACAGCTGGGTAATTGTGGCAGTTGTCCACCACCCCGCAAACACGACTTTTGGACTAGAATATGACGACTGTGTAAAGTTGCGCAGCGTATGCGTACATAAACTCGTAGTTGCAAGAGTGCACCTTGCAAGGGTAGCACGTCTAAATGTCCTTTCTTTTATTTTTCCATGAAGAGTCCTCTTACCCAAAGATTGCCCTGGATTTCTCCGCAAAACTTTATCCCTGATAGACTTCACGGATGACCCTGGATAAGGGCTCGGATTAAATTGCGCCTGCGCCAGGAATTTCAAGGTCATCGCTGCAAGAGTTGTGTAGGAGTGAGAAGATGGACTGTAGTCGTACAGAAGACCGATGAAGCTGGTGATAAATCGCTATGTGCCACAGAATTCGGGGAGATGTAGTGGAAATCAATGCGCAGCAGGTTCTTCTGCGGGTGAGAGAGCTGGACGAGCCTATCGATCGCTGCCACTCCCGTTCGACCCTCATCGCCCTCCCACTCACTCAGCTGCACCTCACTTCCATCCGGCTCGAGCAGTACTAGTCCAAGCCGAGCTCTGCACTTCATTTCTCACCTCAAATCAGGGTTTTTCCATGCTTTTTTCGATTTTCCTCGGAAATAAATAGCCATGTACATGCATATTTCCAGAGCGTTCCTTGATTTTTCCCGGATATTCCTGGCTATTCCGCCGATAACAACGTAAACAATCAAACATGCACGTGAAGTGATTTGAAAATGCATAGGTGGGCGCATTGTTTTCGCAACAACTGGTTTGCCGCCGATTGTGCGAGCGGTCGGTCATCTACCGCTTAATCCCCTCTCGACGAACTCGTGCTCTTATTTTCCTGGAAAAAATCCCTGTGAAAGACCATGGATCACAGATTCGATGCTGTCCATGACCAAGGGAATTCGCAGAGATTTCCATGGACGTTAAGATGCCCTCTTGGATGTTTTCTCCTAGCGCGGCGGAAATGGATAGCTGTCCTTCTGAAATCCGAGACACTCTCAGGATTTCGAACGTCGTTCGTCCTTGTGGCCACTTCCGCCATTTATTCTCAAGGCTTTCCTCTGGAAGAGATTTTCCGAAATTTTATTTTTTCCACATATAAAGGAGTACATTTATTTTTTTATTTATGAGTACACTATTTTATTTTTTTTATATCTTGAATAGTCGTTCCTTAGGTGGTGTTTTCTATACTATGAAAGAAATATTAATCCAACTATGGCGTTTTCAACGTCACTATACTCCTTATTCGTTTTGCCACCATTTTTGAGCCACAATTCTCTACACACTGAGGGGAACGAGCGCACTAAGTACTGAGACGAATTTCCGGAAGGACCGCATCAGAAAACCGGAAGAACTGATCAGTGACCTGCGGCTCTTCCGATTAGCTGCTGCGGTCCTCCCGAACAAGTTCGGCAGAAAGCGGAAAAACCACACCAGAAAACATTTTGCAGGGGTATGTACTTCTAAATCTTTTTATCTCTGCGCCTCTTACTCTCTTTCCGGTGCAGTCCTTCCGATAGCTTCTCTTATTACATGAAATGAACAGGGAAGTTCCAGGATTTTTTTCGCACTTTTGGATTTTCTTCGATTTCTCATTGTTTTCCAGCACTCTGACCTTTAGCTAGGATTTCACCAAACCCGACGCTGCAACGTATTTGCTCTATGAGGAGTAGCCAAACATCTCTTAGTCGTTTGAGGCAGTAAACATGTCGCACGAGGTCGTATAATGCTATTTCTTCGTGAGTTTTATGGTAAACAAGAGTAGCAGCTGCTTGTATACCTAGTTTCAAAAATGACGACAGTTGAGTATTTCTGCCTATGGTCTGCATTTTTCGCCTGTTTCTCCGAGTACTGCACACTTTCTTGCATTCTCTTTCTCTGGTATCTCCATGAATACGTTCCTCATTGAAACGCGCTATACCCATTATGTAGTGCTTCTCTGAGTTCCCTTCCGCAGTTAAGTATTTAGATTTCACTAACATCACTACGCTCACAGAATTTCTATAATGATCCATATGAGAAAAAAAGAGGAAAAAAGAACAAGCGACATACTCAGAGGAAAAACCTATATTTGCTTGCTTGTTTATTCGTTTATTTATTTATTTACTCATTTATTTGTTTATTTATCACGTTCAAGGGCGCACCAAACACCTAAGATGACTAAACCAACAAGAAATTCTTCATAGTACTGCGCGAAAAAAAATATGTTTGTAACAAAAATATAGGCTTTTCGACTTATCTGACTAACTTACAGAATTTTTGAGAACAAATTCAAAAGGGAAAGGTTATGGAGGTAAATTGTTAGACTCCAAATCCATTCCAGGTACATACACTTGCTCCAAGCTCTTCAGCAGTTTCAATTTCAATTCAAATTTCAATTTCAATCAGGATTAAATTTTTCCTGTCGAAGGGCTTCTCTTTATTGCTTCTTCAACGGGGTATTTGCCTAGATCAGATTATTTGCGAGAAATCACTATGTAGCTCGATTTCTCAGTTTTTCTCAAGCGAGCAAAATTTTAAATTTATTCTTTATTTGTTTATTTACGCTCAAAGGTGCGCCAAAGCAAAAAAAAAATTAACTCGATCTGTAGATATTTCAGTATCTGCTGAGATAATAATTAATACAATCCCAACTCAAGGCGGATAGTCAGGTCGTCCTCGTCTCACAGAAGGTGGAAAATCCCCTACAAAGTTCTTCTCCCTGAACCAGAACCAGTGACGAGGCCAGAGTTATCAGGGTATTGAGTGAATTTTGAGGTTTTTTGGGCAACCTCGGTAGAGTGGCTGAATTTCCAGGCTTTTCTGGAATGATTGGTTAGACCAGCCAGAATCCTAGTAGCAACCTATCTAACACATCTATGCTAAGCCTATCTAACACATCTAATTCTTCAGTGAGAAAATTGAAAGCGACTTTTTCGCCACTTTACACTTCCCTTTGCCCGTTTTTGCCGCCTATTGTGCGTTGTTCCGGACATTTCTCGCGCATAGTTCTGAATATATTTCTGACTCTCATGTGATACGACCTAATTTTCTCGGATGTTATCGTTAGAGGATCCGCTCGGCAGTTCACACAGTATCTTCCAGAATGCCAGACCGCGGGCGAGAGCGGGAGAGGAAGCGACGGCGACGCCGATCCGATGACGACGAGGAAGAAGGAGGATTTACAGGTGCGCTGACAGTGGGAACTTCAGAAAAAAAGTTTCCCTTATTTTCATTAGTGGAATGGAAAAAAACATTAAACTACCTACAATAGGGCTATCTAAATTCTGGAAATTTACTATTTTGGAAAGTTCAACTTCAGCAAAGGAGTGCTGTCAATGAAGACTAACATTTTAATTAATTTTTGCAAGGGACCACGGAGGAATGAATGCCTTTCCAGGATGGAAGCTCGGCTTGGTGGTGGGCGTGATCGTTGTCTGCTTTGCGATGCTTTACCCAACCGTCATTCATCCGATGCTAATGGGTTTTATGGGTAAGTGTTAAACGCATCCACTTATTTATTTATTATTTATTGTTCGTGTTGTCTGTGGCGCCCAGCGAAGAGGGGCGCCACAGACAACACGAAGTAAGGGAAAAAGAGAGTAGACACGAGAATAAACCAGAAAAAAAGGAAAAATGAAACATGGGATCGTGAAAGATTTATTATTGATCTATTTTTTAATTTCCACAGTTACAAGGGTGATATGTAATAGGTACAAATAATAATTAATAACGATAACAGATGTGAGAGCAATGTCAAGGATAAAGGGGCGGAGTCACTGTCGCATGATTGGAGCAATTATTCAACCCATTCACCCATATATGCACAATACATTTTTTTTTCCAAATTTCAACGGAAATGGAGGTTGAGTTGGATTAGAAGCGCGATATGTTCCTTTCCCTTTACCTTCCGGCACACTACCCTAAGATTACTTCGAGAATCTTTCCATTCTCTTCACATTAATGCGAACTGTTCTGGAAAATCAGAAAAAAGTGCCATGCAATTTCCTCAAAGACCAACTGAGCGCAAAAACCATAACAGCAAGCACTTCAGCTGTACTCTTTATTCGATTCTGGAATTCTGTGCCACAGCAGTTGATTGTGGGGCACATTTTTATAGTCGAAATTGGGTTATCTGCTGCACTTGCGGAGAGCTCATAGGCCATGGATTACTGTATATCACTACCATATTTCGTTGTAATGACCGCGTACTCGCAGCTCGTTTCTCATGGTTAGGTGGAAAAAAATTCGTGTACAATCCGGCTAGGTTCCAGCTATTTTCCTGAAATTTTTATTGTAAACGATTCTTAAGCTTTGAATAGTAGAGTCTAGTGCTTCCTTTCTTGACTTGTGAGAAGTTTCCCAGAGGAAAATTCGCGAATCCAGCTGGAACTGACACTGTTTCTGGCTAATTAGCCTCACTGTGAGTGCTGGAAGATCACACCTTCCCCAAATTTTCTATTTTAACGACTACGGCATCATTTTAACAGGAAATAGTAGTAAACTTGCAATAAACTTCGACCATAGATGCAATGTGGACCAGTATAAGCAAAAGCCGCCTCGATGCACTTTTCATGTCCGTTCGAATGGCTGCTTGCCAAGCGTTAGCTGGAGAATTCATGCTTTCTTCTTTAATTACGTCCTAAAAGGGCACAAAAGTGACGTGTTGCATTGTGAGCGAAGACATGCGTTCCCGTTATTCTATAACTGCCCCCTTCAAACGGTTTTTCT
This sequence comes from Ancylostoma ceylanicum, assembly GCA_000688135.1. NCBI lineage: Eukaryota > Metazoa > Nematoda > Chromadorea > Rhabditida > Ancylostomatidae > Ancylostoma > Ancylostoma ceylanicum. The sequence continues at coordinate 3,345,961 of JARK01001338.1, read as the reverse complement.
CCTCTCGACATCGATTCGTGCGTGTAGTTGTCCACATTTGGCATTGTTGAAGGCATGAGTTTGAATGGGCCAACCCCAGGATAGTGGCCACGCCCCATTTTCATTCATGATGCAAAGAGCCACGCAGAAAACGCCGAAGTGACTAGTTGCAGTCTCATAAGTAGTTCACCTTGAATCTCTAGGACGACATTCGCAGCGCACTACTTCTATATTCGGAAGAGTGGCAACATAATTTCGTTAGCGGTCTAGGAATGAGTTACCCTAAGTACAGTGAGCGTCGATGGAAGTGCTTTTTTGCAGACTCGAAAAGCACGCGGCGCACACGCCCCGCCCGCGTTGGAATCGACACCGTGAAATCAAACCAGAGGGTGTGTATCATACTGAGGGAATATGGGGGCGTTAACAGGTTCTCGTGATTGGCGCATTATTTGAACGAACCAATCACAGTGGCATGGTAACGCCTTATTTCCGCTCACGATGATACAGAGCCCAAAGCGCAGGGTTTCCTGACTGTTAGTTAGTTTTTTTTTTGATTCTTCTTGACTTGATAAATAGGGTGAAATACTATCAAGAAACCTCAAATTTAGCCTTGCGACAGCAATTCCAGCACGAGCGGCGCGGCGGCGTGTTTACCAAATCCGCAAAAAACGTATAGTCTATTAGCTCAGGGAGTGCCTATGGGGGGACATTGTCCGTAATTACGACCGCAGTCGAATCAGCCGGCAAACCGGCTTGTTCGATCGGAAACAGTAGTGAAACATCTAAATGGAAGGGATCATACCACCGGTGTGAAAAACGGGTCAAACCAGCCAATCGCTTGGCCAATACCACTACGGTCGTAACTGCAGACAAAGTCCTCCCATGGGCACTCCCTGAGCTACCAGACCGTACCTCCATCCATGCTCTCAGCAACTAGCCTAAGGTGTCTCAGGGAGATCACTGTCACGAAATTATCAGACACCGGATTAGGTGAGATTTGAACACCCATTCCATCACCCAGGTAACTCAAATATTCCAAAAGTTGTGCTTTTTTGAAATCTAACAACAACTGGAATGAAGAATGTGTGCTGTAATGACATTTTGCTAGACGTAATAGGACTCAGAAGATAGAGATAATGGCTTCAGTGCAGATAGCATTCTTTCTATGATTTCCACGGGCTTACGCAAAAAAGCCGTGGAGAAGTGAGATGTTTTGGTGGCGGCATCCGAGCTTTCCATTATTCGAAAGCTCGCGAGGGAATCGGTGAAGAAGAAAAATAGTTTGCAGATGGCATTCCAGAAAGATGTGCGAGCGTTGGCAACTTTAGTTCGAGAAAAGATGGTTAATAGTGGGTCATACGCTTTGGAGACTTGGCAGATATGAAATTTTTAAAATTAGAAAAATTTGCAGTCTGATCAGAAGTCCGCTGTTGTAGCTTTGCTGAAGTTGTTGTTCCATTCATAGCTTATAGCTTCAGTTCCTCTATCAAGTCCTCGATCAAGTTCCTAACTAAAATCATGAAATTAGCATTAAAAAATGAGTGAAGAGGGAATTAACTGTAGTATTTCGTTGTCAACACATAATTATTGTCGTATGACAATTTTTCATTCAGGTCGGAAAGAACCCCAAAGGCCAACTCCGTCCCGACCGCCAGTTCATCCTGGCATGGGAGGGCCCGCAGCACACCGGGCACCTGGTGGAAGAGCAGATATTCATCCAGCTATGAGAATGGCTCAGGCACAGGTGGGATAATTTTTTTCGCTATAGCTCAATGTAAGTACAGGTAGCAACAAAGTAATAAAGTTAATAAATAATGTTAGCAATGACAGAACTAAATCGTCTATCCGTTCCAAACTTGTTATACCTTCCCGGGGTACGGTGGTGCGGACGAGCTTTGTGATTGGTCAATTGATGTAATTGGCCAATGGCTGAGCTCGGCTGCCTCTTCATTGCTCGCTACAACACTAAACATCCTTTCTCTCATCCCTATGATGTTCCGAATACAAGCTAACCCAATTCAGTTAAGCATCTTTTTCAAAAAGAAAATCGATTTCACATTTATTGATCGCCAACCAATCAGTTTTGCGGCGTGGGAGGGAATGGTGGGAAGGGTGGGATAAAATTATTTTATTAAGTATTTGAAAATTTTGTATTAACGCAACTGATTCCTTCATTTTACTACTCTAGCTAATATGTATTTTCAACAGTTGATAATAATAAATTAATTTTAAAAAATTTCAACAAATAATTTTTCGACTAAACTACCCCCATTTTTTCTATGCCTCGCTCCCTTATTTGTTTCTCCAGCCACTCAATCGGAAAATTCAATAGGAGTGAGCTTCATGCATGCGACTAGTACTAGCAATATTAAACACTGGGAAATTTTCAATTTTTTTTTATCAGGACCCGATTTTTAAGCAATTCGAATATTCACGCGTAATATTAATAGATAAATAAATAAATAAATAAATAAATAAACAAATAAATAATACTCAATGACCCATTTATTCAGGCTGAGACCCAATCCGGAGGACGAGGGATGTTCACATGGATGCTGCCCTTATACACTGTAGGAGTGGTGATATTCCTCCTGTACACTCTATTCAAGGTGAGCTGAACTTCTGATGTGTCTCAGAAATAATGTGCAGCGAACATCATCATGCCGTTTAGTCGAAGGGCAAGAAGAAACGACGTTCTCGCTTCGACTCGTCTGACTACTCGTCTGACGACGGCGATGAGTACAATGACAGACTCAAGAAGAAAATTGGTATGTTCCTCCTCCATCTTCTTATTTAAAGATATGAAGGTCGGGTAAAGCAAAGAGTGAGCCAGAAAGTCCTTTCTATTAATTTATCTCCTTTCCACTGATTTCGCCATCTATTATTTATTTATTTATTTATTTATTTATTTATTTATTCATTCATTCATTTATTCATTTATTTATTTGCTTATCTATTTATTTATTTATTTATTTATTTATTTATTTATTTGTCAATTTCAATACTTGCGAGGATGATATGTATTAGGTGCGAATACTAATAGTAACGATATTAGATGTTTGAGCATCGTCAGGTTTAAAAAGAATGAGTGAATGAGCCAATTAGGCGATGAGGTGGAGTGTCACCTAATTGGCGCATTCGCTTGCCTTTTCGCGCACAAATGCACCATTGCAGAGGAAGCGAGGGTCGAGTCCATTTACATATTTATTCATATCAGTTTACACAAGGTGGGCCAAAAAATCAGAAAAAAACAATAGGATGTCCGCTTTCCGTTTTGCTCAAATTGAATTTGAACGGCAGGAAGAGAGCGGTGAGCGCACCAATCGTGAAAAAGTAGCACCGCCCATTTTCATCTACAATTTCTGCACAAAAGATAGGGATATATTAACAGTTTAACGTTAAATAAATTTTAAAAGTTCTCCACAGAAAAAATGGAGATGTACAGCTATAGGAATAACTGTTTGGTTTGCCCCAGACACGAGAGGAGCGATTTTGCAACAAGCATCGATATATTTCTACAAGCAGTTGTTCCTCAAGAAATTTTAGAGCCCACTGGGAAATACAGACACAGGCATTTTTCTGTCGTTGAGCATCCATCAGCTTTCACAATAACTGTGGCTCACATCCGCAGTTACCAACCCCAGCGCTGCTAAAAGTGCAGAATGACGTCAGCGGATGCCATTTTTACGGCTGCGACGTCTTCCACAGTCTTTTGAGAGAAAAAAAGCCGGGAAAGCAGAGGAAGGAGAGACTGGGCCTGTGGATGGAAGGGATGACATTCATACATATTTCATGTGCGAAGAGCCAGCACCTTATGTGGAGCTACAAAGTGTTCCAGTTTGATCTATATGCCTTCAGTAATTTGACAAAAAACAAGTGTTGATTTCTGTTGCTAGGTTTCACTGTACTTTAAGGTTGCCGCGAAAATAATGTCTAAAATTTTCCAGAGATTTATTTTGCTTGAGACATTGTTGAAAACGAAAGGTATGGCGACACTTTTTTTGCACATCTTCTACATCGAGCTCACTTTGAACCTAATAAGTGGAGTTATTAAGTTCTTCAACTAGCAAATTTGAGAAAATTGACGCACACGAGTGATGCAAAACGAAGATAAGGTAGCGTGATCGATAAAACTATCATTACTATAGAAATATCCCTCTAAATTCGTTAATTGGAAGGATCAAAACATCCGGGGACCAGTTCTGGTTTTCCAAAAATCATGAAACCTCGATGTTGAAGCAGCTACAGACCACTTGCGAGAAGAGCTACCAACCTCCCATAAGAATCCAAAAACAAGCACTACGTGGACTACTAAGAAACACAGTAGTCGCAGTTCTAGGTGTCTTCTTTTGTCGAGTAGGACTGTGCTAATTTTGCCGGAAATTTAGCCACATTTCTACAACCTCCTGTACCGGCCCTAGGAGGGTGTTCGAACAATGGGTGCCTATATTCTCTGAAAGACTTCGTCAAGTGTGACATCCTGGGCCAAAACCAGAAGTTTCTGAGAGATTCAATTTTTCAGCACTATTGGGTGGGACAAAGCTTCTGGTAGGACCCTGAGGGTGGCACCTGTCGCATATATGGTGCCTCCCAGGTTCGATGCCTGCCCAGGGAAAACTTTTTGCAAAATTTTCGCTCTGATGAGAGAAGTCCTTATTTGGGCTAACTCCTGAGTATTTCGATCTCTTACAAAGGTTTCTTTTCAACATTGTGCCGTTTCTCGCACTAGAGATCCGTTACTCGTCGAAATACTCATGAGTTAGCCCAAATAAGGGCTTCTTTCATCAGAGCGAAAATTTTGCAAAAAGTTTTCCCTGGGCAGGCATCGAACCTGGGAGGCACCATATATGCGACAGGTGCCACCCTCAGGGTCCTACCAGAAGCTTTGTCCCACCCAATAGTGCTGAAAAATTGAATCTCTCAGAAACTTTTGGTTTTGGCCCAGGATGTCACACTTGACGAAGTCTTTCAGAGAATATAGGCACCCATTGTTCGAACACCCTCCTAGGGCCGGTACAGGAGGTTGTAGAAATGTGGCTAAATTTCCGGCAAAATTAGCACAGTCCTACTCGACAAAAGAAGACACCTAGAACTGCGACTACTGTGTTTCTTAGTAGTCCACGTAGTGCTTGTTTTTGGATTCTTATGGGAGGTTGGTAGCTCTTCTCGCAAGTGGTCTGTAGCTGCTTCAACATCGAGGTTTCCACAAAGCAGAACGAAGATCTGTATTTTGGGCGAGCGTAGCGTCGGGATCAGTGAACATACAGCACTCACACTTGCAGAGGGTCAAGTAGGCAAAAAGTACTCTCGGGCCTTAGATTTTCCCTTAATCAAGTCCGCTAGATCTGCGGCAAGTGCATGGTCTAATAGCAACTGCGTAAAAAATTGAATGTCTAAGGAAGAGTGTGGAGTTGGCCCCAGTTCTGCTTCATGACGCTTGATTTTGCGATGTTTTGCCTCAGTTTAGTGGAAACAATCGAATTTGAACTTGAGTTCCAGTTCATTGTACGTGTTTACACTACTGCTGATCCGATCCATTACGCGCTATCGATCGATATATCGATTACTTGGAGGAAAACCAGTAGACGGAAAGTTTACTCCGACATTCAGTAGGTCATCGGAAAGATCTCCTCGAGACAAATCGAATGGTGACTAAATCGGTTCGATTGGAGCAGTTCTAAGGAAGTTATGGCAAAGCGACAGTGAGCGACGGTGACTCCGCGGAGCGACCGTCGGTTTTCGACATTCCGTGAGCAGTATTGTATGACTGTATAGGTACAGTCCTTGTCGAAAAAAAAAAACGGATTGCGCGTGCAGTTTCATAGTGTTGCGGCTGCAGAATCGGGGCGGGACCTACAGGACTCTCTCACTTGAAGCACACTCTCTCCGCTTCCCCGTCCAGATCCCGCCGCGATTCTTCAGCCACGGAATGCGTCTATCTTTTTGAGAAAGACTATAGTTGATTGGAGAGCCATAATGGAAAAGGGTTGAAGTATGGTACATGACTTTTTCCGCAACCTAATCAATAGTACTCTGTACTTCAAAATAATACTATGCTACTGTATTGAACTGTATTGTTATGAAATATCAAAAATCCTTAAGAAAATTTGCCATTCGTTTATTTATTACTCAAAAGTACCGTAGTTGTTACCAGTTAGTTATAAATCGGCCTGAGCAGAAACCATCGACACATTTAGGAAAACGAAAACTGCGAGGACTACAGGAACGCCTGCAACAAACCGAAGAAGCCATGAGCAAGATCCTCGAACAGCTCGAAGCCGTTCAAGCAGCTGGAGCACTCATCGACGGAGAGGTAATGGGGACGGTTTATGCGGTTTATACTTATAGCGCGATTTCGGGAACGTGAAGGAAAAAATTGGTCTTTGATGTGGTTCTAGAGAGTGTGCGGCCTTTCTGGCCGATATTAGGGCTATGTTTCCTTTCAAAAAGAGACAAAAACACTCTAGAAGGAAATGCCCTTTATTCCTAACCCTGGATCAGCATGGTGGTTGCAAGATCTTTTGATTGCAGACTTTTGTGCTTGTTTCTGAGAATGCCTTAGATACATACATAGTTGCTTAGGACATGTTAAAAGTAACTAACCAAGACAGTGGTAATCTGCACGTAATAAGAGTAGCCAAAAAAAGTAATTATATTTTCCGCTGGTTATACAGAGAGTGCAAATCGAGTTTAAAGAAATTGTTTAAGGTCCCAGCAGACACGTCCGAAGACAAAGAGAATTCCGAACCTAAAGCCACCACCAATGCCAAAAACGACCAATACATAAATGATCTGGAAAAAGCCCTGAGGGATTTCAAGGTGAGTTTTTGCACGCTGTCACCATGGTGACTCGGTCGATCCACATATTCTGGACGAGAACTTTTTAGGTGCTGTCCGATGCATACGAAGAGGAGAAGAGCCTACGAAAGAGAGGCTCAGCCACTGAGGATGACACCAGCACTGAAGAACTCAACTCAGGATCAGACAGCGAGGAATCTGAAGAGGAAGAGGAGGAAGTGCCTAAGAGGAAAAATAAGGCGTCGAGAAAAGTGGTTGATGACGAGTCGGAGGAGGAACTCCGACACAAAGGGAAGAAAAAAGCACAAAAGAAGAAACGGAAGGATGAAAGTGAGGAAGATGAAGACGAACAGGAAGCAACTGAGGAGACCGTTCAATTAACGGGCGGATCGGAGACGACAAAGCAAACACAGTCATCGACGAAGAACGTGCGGCGACGCGCCAGAAAAGTCTAGGGCCTTGTTCCAGTAGTCAGCGCCACGTGTTTTGTACATACATTAAGTTAGTCGTATTTGTTGCAAAGTATGCCTGCACCTCAACATTATCTCGTCCAACTTCTAAGTCACAACAGCAGCTCGCATCTACGAGACGGCTGGCTCTTCCAATTGTACACTCAAAGTGCCATGCATAGCATTGAGAATCTCCATTGTTCTGGTTTTTATTTGTTCGTTTGCTAATAAATTTTGAGCATCAACAGTGTTAAACTCTACGTTTTTAACGTTGGCGCAGCGACTAATGGTTAAAGGCAGCACCCACGGAAATCCTTACTTTCGAGGTGAGTCGTTCTCCGTGTTGTCGGCTGTCAGACAATCACAATGGTAACTTGAAGACAGAAAAAACCGGCCTATCTGTGGAGATACTGCCGTGGACACAGAGCCGAGCGTGGCCATTTCGGTGTCCGCCACGCCAGTTAACGCTACTGATTTGGCATGCTACGAGTGGTCTAGCCTAACGTATCATGTTGTATGAGGAATATTGTACAGTGTAGGTTATGGAATGTGCTCTATCCACAAGAATTCATGACGATACGTGCGTATATCCTTAGCGGAAAACTCGTCCGTGCTGTGGACGCATAGGAAACAGCGCCTTCATTTCTCGTCTTCTCGCGTGTTTCACGCTGTTTCATCACTGCCTATGAGTTCATCGTCCCTGAAAACCTAAAAATTCAGCGAAATCTCCAACACCAAAATTTCCGTGGGTGCTGCCTTTAATTTAGTCCTAGGTTGAAAGTGATCGCTTCCTTTCACTTCAATTATAGGTTATGGACTAACTATTTCACATTTTGCGGAACGACAACGTTATAGTTATGGGTTATGGATCGAAAATGTTAAACAGATAGTAGCAGACTCAAATAAATAGGTGAGTACTTAAAATAGTAATAAAAGCAGGGAATCCGAGGATGCAAAGTACCATGTTTTATAAATTAAAAAAAAAAAAACAAAAACACCACAAGACCCCAGTCAAACGCTCATCCAGACAAGACGTTGCTGTGCCGTTACTGGTACTTGAAATAGTGACTCATCCCATTTTGATTCTGCCGCAGTTTTCTGGATTTTTTTCTCTGCCAAGGAAAGCGCTAGCGGCGGAAACGAATGATTGCTGGATATCGCAAGGATTGGGCTGTGAAGTGGTCATGGGCATGGCTTCCGATTCCGGATATGAAGAAGAGGACACTTGGTGAATCGATTGGCAGTCACGATTTCGGTTTAGCTATCCAGTTTCGGGGAATCTCTTTTTGTATGAATTCAGCCAGCTTACACAACTTGGCAATGAAGTGGTCCTGAGCGTGACTCCGATTCCAGAAATGGAGAGAAGAACAACTAAGGAATAGGTTGGCAGTCGCAATCTCGGTTCAGTTACCGATGCTCGTTCAGGGCCACTGCCAAACGATCCTTTCCTATATACAGTGCGTTTCATAATTATAGGACACCCCCCGAATTTCCCACTCCCGGCTTTTACTCTGTCCATGGAATTTTCCTTTTAGTACCATTGTGTTCAGCACCTAAAATAACCTTGGTACCCAATTTTTGAGCTCACAGCAGCAACTCTGGTTTTTTAAAACTTTATTTTTCTATTTCCGCACACTTCGCGGTCATGACACACCTTCACATTCTAAACAGTTTGTTTGCCGCACAATCGAATTCACGGAATTTCGGTAATTTATGGAGCATCTATGGATCACACTGATTTCACACAGCCCGCTACTCCTGCTCTTTAGAGAGAAACTGAGGACATGTGCGTCGATAGACATCGGACATGCAAAACTGCCTATCTCAATTTCTCAGCCGCTCATTGCTGACGGAGGTGCACTCAAAACTGGCTAACAAGGGCCCACTGTAGTCCTACTTTAGAAATACAGTTAGCACTAGTCACAGGCTACTCCGTTGGCTTTGCTAGGTGGCAATCCAACTAGGCAACACTCGTCCGACATTGAGGTTTTCCCATAATTTCTTATTAAAACCCATAAATCGGTGGCTCAAAATGTCGGAAATTGCTCGCTGGCATTTTCTGAGGTCCGGCGCTGCCAGAGCAGACACCATCCTCTGCTTGCTCAAATGTCTGCTCCGCCCGAAATAGACAGTAACTGATGACATGTTAGGAACAAAATGTCACAGCTGATAAAGTGACCAAATCCTGCTCCAATCACTGTGATTGGTCATGAATGAGGTGGCTATATACTGGACTTCGTAATTACGGTAAATGGAAGAGTCGTTGAAGTGATAACGGAAGACAGACAAGACGTTCAGGAAAAGGAATTTTCCCGAGGTTGCTGTCGCGTGTTTGGGTTCACTTCCCGGCGAAAGCCGACCTGGCCAGTGAGAGACTGGAACATGGTCTAACAGTGCAAGAAATCAGAAAATGCCAGCGAGCAATTTCCGACATTTTGAGCCACCGATTCATGGGTTTTAATAAGAAAATATGGGAAAACCTCGATGTCGGACGAGTGTTGCCTAGTTGGATCGCCACCTACCAAAGTCAACGGAGCAGCGTGTGACTAGTGCTGACTGTATTTCTAAAGTAGGACTACAGTGGGTCCTTGTCACACAGTTTTGAGTGCTCCTCCGTCAGCAATGAGCGGCTGAGAAGTTGAGATAGGCAGTCTTGTATGTTCGACTGTCACTCGACGCAGATGTGCTCAGATTCCCTCTAAGGAGCAGGAGTAGCGGGCTGTATGAGATCAGTGTGATCCATAGATGCTCCATAAATTACCGAAATTCCGTGAATTCGATTGTACGGCAAATAAACTTGTTAGAATTTGAAGGTGTGTCATGACCGCGAAGTGTGCGAAAAGAGAAAAATAAAGTTTTAAAAAACCAGAGTTGCGGCCGTGAGCTCAAAGGTTGGACACCAAGGTTATTTTAGGTGCTGAACACAATGGTACTAGAGAGAAAATTCCATGGTCAGAGGAAAAGCCGGGAGTGGGAAATTCGGGGGGTGTCCTATAATTATGAAACGCACTGTATATTCGGCCAGGCTACACAACAAAATTCTCCAAACTCCTTACATGACCTGCACTAGTGCTCCGTTGCAGTTTTAGCTTCATTAATGACATAAAGCTGGGAAGTGAAAATCCCAGGGTTTTCGATAATAAGGCATTCGTAACGGAGTTAATGTTGGCACAATTGCAGGCCCAGTACAAAGGCTACGTGCGAAGCCAAAAATCGCTCGCATGTGGCCTTTCAACTAGGGATTTGAACTTTTGGAATGGATCCGCTCGCGCGCGTACCTGCAACGCGATGATGATACTCCGAGTTGAATGCTCTGTAGTTTTACATATTTTTTTCTAAAAATTGGAGAATTAGAAATTCTAAGCGTCGGAAAAATCGCCAGGAATTACTCTTCCAGATAATGTCTACTGCTTGGAAAAACAAGTGCAATAGCAATCCCATTAACATGGCAGCCATAAGCGGAGTCTACCTTGGTAAGAATTGTCCACCGCCAGATAGATAATATTAATAATAATACATTAATTGTATTCAAAGAGCATAACAAACATAACAAACAATCAACCACTATATCAAAACTCAACAACAAGTGCCAATTGTAAAACTGCAGCAACGGCACTCATAAACAACAAACTGGGCCATAATGTAAGAAGAAATATGTCTTTGTACAAAGATAAACTCTCAGCAAATGGACAAAATGAAACTACTGGGTAACTCAATGTTCTAAATCTTCACCGAAGGCAACAATACGGACTACCTCAACCCCACTGCCTTCCGCGGTAGACCTCTTCGTTTTCTATTTTTCTTCAGATCCTTGTGTTTCGTCAGGTTTTCACTATCACCTTAAACGAATATGTATGAGCCCTGTTGAATACTACAGGAAATGAAATAAATATATAAATTGAACTTACATAGGCACTTCTTTTTCTCTTTAATGGGCACCTTCTTCACAATTTTTTTCTTCTTGGCTTTATCCACACGCCGCTCACTCTAGAATAAGAATATTAAGTGTATTATAAGACTTACATACAGATGGATATCAGTTAGGATTAAAGTTGAGGCGCTAAATAGGTTTTTTTTTCGTTCGAAAACCACATACCTTGATTGCTTCTGCAGCTGCTTCCTGCACCAGCTGGGTCCACCTCACCACAAATTCATCCAATTCAGATCCTTTGAACAACTTCAGACCCGTCTGAAATATGACGGATTGTAGCATTAATCATTAATAAAATGAACTGTCTTGATAAAAATTTGGGTGTTTATCATGATGGCGGAAAAAGGGGCATAGCCAGGCGACTCCGATTGGCGCACACAGGCCACCCACCACGCCCATCTATTTGAACCCGGACCGTATCAATCCCATAACACATGGTCTATCTGCGCTTCGCGCCGTACGAGTCAAACAGGTGGGCGTGACAGGAGGCCCCAATGGGCCAATCAGAGTTGCCTGGTTACGCCCCTTCTTCCCTCACGATGATACACACCCTATAAATTCAGATCGATTTAATACTAAATAAGCACAATGTATGATAAATTCAGATCGATTTAATACTCAATAAGCACAATTTATGTATAGTCAAGCTAACCTGATGAACCACGTGGAAATTCGAAACATCGTATTTCATCGTCCACTTAGCATAAAGTATGACTGCTTCAACCGTCGCACACTCTTCAATAACAGCTGACTTTAAAACAAATCCAGCGAATTTAGTGTCTGGATTCGAGCGTTCCAGCTCTTTTCGATGCACATGACAGTAGAACTCGCCACTAAAGTAAAGCAGCGGTATAACTTCTAAACTTCTTATGAGTTCCGAACAACATTAGATCGCACCTGTTAGGTTTACTATTGACAAGTTCCATCAGCCTTTCCTTCAGCTGTTCTTGCGTAATTTTACCGTCTTCAAACAACTGGTTCAGATAATCCACAAACAACATTTTGATCTTGGATGCAACGGAAGTGTTAGCCTTCTTCATCGCATCATAGAAAACCTGAAACATGCGGAATAGACTGCTTTTGCTATAGCAACCTAGTCCTTCTACAGCTTATGTAGTGCCAGTAGAAATTTCCCGATTGAACTCAAGACACTGCCGCAACAGAAAAAGTATTAGAAACATTAAAGGAAGAATCTGTATAGCACTACCTGTTCTACTTCATTAGGAGCGAACATAATACTGTGATCAATAGCGTGTTGCCAGATGGGGAAGCTTTCCTCTGGATCGATCTGAAAACACTCTAAGGTGAAAATAACACTTTGGAGAAAGAAAGGAAGAAAAAAAAGATCTAACCTTTTCCAGGGCACGATTACACAAATCCCTAAACTCATCCACTGCTACGTTGTTTTTCAATCGTTTCTCCAGATAGGTGCTCCAGAATACGGATGATTGAGGCCTTTTCTGAATAAAACGTTAGTTTTCATCAGGAGCAAGAAGTATTGAATAAAGAGTCGTTCTGTGACTACAAACAATGAATCTGCTGCGGATGAGCTGTCCAAAAAAAAAAGAAATACCTCCAGGCACTTCTCAATGAACGACTCGTCAAATTCCTCTTCTGCCTCTTGCATACAACCTTCAAGATCTCTCCAGTCCTTTTCAGTCATCCAATCGCCATCGCACATGCTACGCAGTAGGGATCGGATTTTCATGTCAGAAAAACTATCTGAACTGTTTCTTCATCGGTAACGTACAGGGCAGAAATAGCGAAGATAAGAATTTCTTCGTTAAATTTGGAAGTAAAAGACGAGCAAGCTGAGAAGAACTGGGGATTTCTGCATGAATAACCATAGTTGGTTGAATTGGTCTTAGAACTACAGGGTGGGCCATAAATACGGTAACAAAGAAAATGGCAGCTAGAAAATGAATTTCGATCTAATTTGGAGCATTGTCATATGATTTATGTTCATTGTGTCCTACTGAGTGAAAAACCATACAATCCCAAGAAATATCCTCCATTGGCTAGAAATCAGGCCCTGAGACAGTCAGGGAAGTCGCGAACCGCGGCGCGCAAGTGGTTGAACTCAAATTGATCCTTCATTTCTCGGAGTGCTTTTTTGAAAACTCCGGATTTCCATGGGTGATAGAGGAAGCCTAGGTCTTGTGTGCTTTGGAAACCTACTAACCCCATTGATTGTGTTCTGGGCTGGGATTGATGAAACGTTAACCACGCAAACCAGCGATGGTTAGCGTGGATGGTCCTGCACAGACTACGCAGCGAGAGGAGACCCAGGATGCGAAAGTTGGTTTGCTAGCCTGGGTTTGCTTGGTTATGCGTTCATGAATCCTAGCCCTGGGCAATTGAATATCCACACGGCAAATCAAGCAGGTCCTAAAATATATCGTTCCCCAATCCTGCACCAAACGTAACCTAAGCGCTGGAGCACTGTGCTGGTAAAACCTTCCGAGACACCCCCCCCCCCAGTTCAGTTTGGCAAGGCAGAACATGCTTCTTCACAAGAAAACCCCATGTTGTTACCGTATTTATGGCCCACCCTGGACATCCTCTTGTGTAGATGTCAGCTGAACAGCTACCACAGCTTTAGATAAATCGAAAGATCTTCCATTCAACAGATTGCTACCCACATAGCCTAGAAAAGAAATAATTATTACCTTTCGTTGATGATTCACGGAGCCATTTCAAATAAAGCCGGTGCATCTTTTCGGTCGGCGTTTTGCTTAGAGCCACATCGAACGCATCAAACTTCGACTAAAATGGTATGGTATGTTTGCTTCAGAAATTAGGTTAGCGTTGAAAGCGGTGTTGAGCTCTCGTCGAACAAATACTCCACAGCGTAATTAGTTTGACACAATACCCTCTAGTACCTCTCATGAAAAAGCCAGAATTCAAAAAATTTTCAACAATACTTACGAGGGAAGGATACTTGGTCAGTGTGGCCATTCAAAGAGAGGTGTAGACTGCCTTATGCAGCTTTCGACGCTGATTTCGAATCCGTTTTCAAAATCGGCCAAAGTGCTCTCTGCAATGAGCTATGCCCATTTTTTGCTACCCATTTGCAAGCCCTGAGATCAGTGTACAAGGCGGTCTCTCAGCGTGAAATGAGTCACTCTTCTTCAAGACGGGCACCGACAGATTCAAAATCTTTCGAATTATAATACACACTTGCCAAACCTTGGAGTTTGTCAAAATGAGATCATTAAATGGAAAAAATTCACTTTACAACCGCGATATTCACAATACCAAAAATGGGCATAACTCATCGCAGAGAGCAGTTTGGCCGATTTTGAAAACGGATTTGAAATCAGCGTCGAAAGCTGCATAGGGCAATATACACCTCTCTGTGAATGGCCACACTGACCAAGTATCCTTTCCTTGTTAGACCAATCATAGAAATTACAAATATTTAGCTTCATTCATTACGGTTCCACTCCACCTAGAAGGCGCCCTTGAAATCCTCCGTGATGGTCTTCAACCCACCATGTTTGAACTTCTACCAAAAGTTGTAAGGGATAACAGGAGTTTCGTGACATTCAAGCGCAACTGTTTCTTTATCCAGCAACGCCCCACCGGAAATGTTTGCTAAAATACACCTCTTGGGTTCGAGTTGCTGGCTGGCTTCAAAAACTCGTATGATGTTCAATATGTCGTTGATTTTATCTTTTTTTAAAGAATGAAACTAGCGTAACTTGGTGGATGCGTCTGCCCATGACGAGAGCCAGATATCATTTACTGTATAGAAAACCCAGAAAGTTTAGAAAGACTACGCTCATTTCAAAACTTTGTAGTATTAAGCCCATCACTCAAGTTAACATCACCGGCTTTTCGACCACCTGGACATCATCGTTGAGTCACACCTTTCATACTCTCGCGACTCTGTGGAGGTGTATCTGCAGCGTTTTTGGAAATACATGCAAAGTTTCACTTCAAACACACATCTAGCTATCCCAAAAAATTCTTTTTGAAGCCCCTCAAGCATGGCTCCCGCGCCGTCGAGTGTGATGCGTTTCCAGTCATTTTCGTGGTTAAAGCAGCAGTGAAATGAGAAGAACCCTAAAGGTCCAGATAGCAAAACAAACACTTTGAAAATGATGAACAAGAAGCAAATTTCAAAATTGTAAGCTACTTTACATGCAGACAGTTGAACTGTGCTACGGTAATTATGCTGCTGCTTGCAAGCAAAAACAAAAATGATGCTGAGAGAAGGAATCTGTCAAAAAAAGGAAAACCAATGCTCACAGTTCCTTCCTTGCATGCTGCTTCGATTTCAAACAGCCTCGTGTCCTCATTATCGAACTCTTTCAATTTCTCCACAACGAAAGAGCGGACAGTATCAATGTTGCGGACCAATTCCACTTTGTTGCATTCCTTCCACATCTCGACAAGCATGCCTGAACAGTATTTCACAGGTCACAATACATAGAATGAAACGACTTAAACCAAAGTAGGGACAAAAAAAAAATTATTGAAATCAGGTCAGTAGTGTCCTTATAGACAACTCAGGCAATAACACAGGGCGACCCGACGGCGAGTACAGGGTGACCCGACGCGTTATCCTCGGGTCGCCTCGTATCCTCCGTCGGGTCACCCGGTATTCGCCGTCGGTTCACCCGCCCATCGAAGTTAACAAATACCGGTTGAAAGCCAAGAACAGCCTTACCTGCGCATCCAGTGCTTGTGACTGCTTCGCGCAAAGAAGATTTCGACCCCAGAGTGCGCCAGAAGGAAAATGCAAACTTTTTGGCTCCTATCCTCAGCTTCGTCGCAGCATTCAGATCCCTTGGGATTCGAACCTACCCTTCTCATCGAACTTCGTCTTGCCAGCTCGCCTTCTTATCCACTCGGCCATTCGTGTCCTCACACCGCGGCTTTTTGATATAGTCTTTATCAGCACCTCCCTGGCAAATCCGACAATATGAAGGTCCACCTCGCCAGATTTGACGGTGCGCCAGAGGGATCTGTCTAATGCGAGTCTATCGCGGTCCAACGCGTGAAATTTCCTATTTAGAATTTCTGGAGCAATTACTCCGCCTAAGTGACAGTCAAGATCTTTACTGTCCATTTTACGTTCCCGTTGACTGTACGTACAGGAGCACCCCAACGGTCCGGATTTTCATACCGTCCCCCGAGAATGCGAACGGTGATATCGGTGAAAAACGCGGCTTCGCAGACAGTTAGAGAGCAGAGAGAAATCCCATGCAGCACAGCTTCAGACCACTTAACTGACGGCCCTATACCTCCATTTAAAACCACTATCATTATTTTTTTTTGTCTTTTAAACGCTTTGAAAGTCTAAACCACAATGTGCCTAGTTCTTGCTGAAATTTCGCATGCGGATTAGAATTTGCTCTTAGCTCTTTCGTTCCGAAAAACTAGAATAGTGCACCTCCCCACAAGCCCCTGGTAAAAACTTTCGAAGGACTGTTGTTGTCCCCGCTAGTTTGGGGAATGATCGGGACTTATGCCGATGTAGTCAAGAATAATCGGTGGTTCAGACTTTTATTCCAATAGNGTGCTTAGATATCGGTTTTTATAGGTTTCCCGCCTTATCGCGCCTTCTCGTCCTGTCCCCCTTGTACCTTCTTGACATGTGGACTCTACCTACCTAACTACCACAAGTTCTTCTATCCATATGGTAAAAGTGTGCTTGGATTCAACTGCTTCCCTGTTAGAGCTGTAACGGCATACGTAAAGCTAACCAATGATAGCGTAACTACACCATCTTTCGGCCAGTTCAAGCGTACTATGTCGTAAAAATTACTCGAGCCATAGATGAATTGAAAAGGTGTAGTCCTGTAAAATGTGCCTCTATGTTCTTCCAACTCTCACACGTTTTCTTTATGAAACTTAGTAAACGAATGAATCAAAGGCGTGTCCTCAATCTTTATTACAGCTTCCTTTTTCCATTGTGCCATTGAGTTATGTTGGAAAAAAACTGAAAATGGAATTTTCGCCACAGAAAACTGAAATAGAGGCCGAAAAAAAGCACATGAGAAGAACGTTAGAGTTACGAAGAGGAGGAAAATCTTGAAAAGCCATGGAATGCCAGTAATACAGTGCGTTTCATAATTATAGGACACCCCCCAACTTTCCCACTTCCGGCTTCCCCTCCAACCGTGGAATTTTTCCTTTGATACCATTGTGATCAGCACCTGAAATAACCCTAGTGCCCCTCTTTTGAGCCCACCACAGCAGCTCTAGTTTTTTAGAACATTATTTTTCTCTTTTCTCACACTTTGCAGTCACGACACACCTTCATGTTCTAACAGGTTTATTTGCCGCACAATCGAATTCACGAAATTTCGATAATCTTTTGAGCATCTATGGACCACACTGATTCCATACAGTTTGTTACTCCTACTTCTTATAGGGATTCTGAGGACATCCACGTCGATAAACATGACACATGCAGGACTGCCTATCCCAATTTTTCAGCCGCTCAATGTTGACGGAAGTGCACTCAAAACTGGATGGCAAGGACCCACAGGGGTCCCGCTTTAGAAATACAATACTGCTCACGGGATGTCGAAAACCGACGGTCGCTCCGCGGAGTCATCGTCGCACACCGTCGCTTTGCCATAACTTCCTTAGAACTACCCCAATCAAAGCGATTTGGTCACCATTCGATTTGTCTCAACGAGATCTTTCCGATGACCTACTGAATGTCGGGGTAAACTTCCATTTTTCTGGTTTCTTCCAATTAATCGATATATCGATCGATCTCTCGTAATGAATAGGATCAGCACTAGCGGAAACATGGGCAATGAACGAAAACTCAGGATGGGATTCGGTTGTTTCTACTAAATGAAGGCAAAAGCTTTTAGAATCGAGCATCAGGAAGCAGAGCGGAGCAAACTCCACGTTGTAGCGTAGACATTCAATTTTTTACGCACTTGCTGCTAGATCATACTGTTGCCACAGATCTAGCGGTCTTGAGTAAGGGAGAACTTCAGGCCCGAGAGTACTTTTTGTCTACTTCACTCTCTGCAAGTGGGAGTGCTGTATGTCTACTGATCCCGACACCACGCTCGCCCAAAGTACAGACTTTCTTTGTGCTTTGTGAAAACCTCGATGTTGAGGGAACTACAAGTCACTTGCGAGAAGAGCTACCTACCTCGTATAAACATCCAAAAACAATCACTACGTGGACTTCTGAAAAACACAGTAGAAGCAGTTCTAGCTGTCTTCATTTGTCGAGTAGGACTGTGCTAATTTTGCCGGAAATTTAGCGACATTTCTACAACCTCCTGTACCGGCCCTAGGAGGGTGTTCGAACAATGGGTGCCTATGTTCTCTGAAAGACTTTGTAAAGGGTGTCATCCCGTGCTAAAACCAGATGTTTCTGAGAGGTTCAATTTTTCAGCACTATTGGGTGCGACAAAGCTTCTCGTAAGACCCTGAGGGTGGGACCGTGTCGCATTTGTGGTGCCTCCCAGGTTCGATGCCTACCCAAGGAAATCTTTTTGCAAAATTTTTACTTTGATGAAAGAGACTCCGATTTGAGCGAACTCGTGAATATTTCGACGAGTAACGGATCTCTAATGCGAAAAACGGCACAATATTGAAAAGAAACCTTTGTAAGAGATCGAAACATTCACGAGTTCGCCCAAATAAGCGCTTCTCTCATCGAAGCGAACGTTTTGCAAAACGATTAACATGGAGAGGAATCGAACCTGGGAGGCACCACAAATGCGACACGGTCCCACCCTCAGGGTCTTACGAGAAGCTTTGTCGCACCCAATAGTGCTGAAAAATTGAACCTCTCAGAAACATCTGGTTTTAGCACGGGATGACACCCTTTACAAAGTCTTTCAGAGAACATAGGCACCCATTGTTCGAACACCCTCCTAGGGCCGGTACAGGAGGTTGTAGAAATGTCGCTAAATTTCCGGCAAAATTAGCACAGTCCTACTCGACAAATGAAGACAGCTAGAACTGCTTCTACTGTGTTTTTCAGAAGTCCACGTAGTGATTGTTTTTGGATGTTTATACGAGGTAGGTAGCTCTTCTCGCAAGTGACTTGTAGTTCCCTCAACATCGAGGTTTTCACAAAGCACAAAGAAAGTCTGTACTTTGGGCGAGCGTGGTGTCGGGATCAGTAGACATACAGCACTCCCACTTGCAGAGAGTGAAGTAGACAAAAAGTACTCTCGGGCCTGAAGTTCTCCCTTACTCAAGACCGCTAGATCTGTGGCAACAGTATGATCTAGCAGCAAGTGCGTAAAAAATTGAATGTCTACGCTACAACGTGGAGTTTGCTCCGCTCTGCTTCCTGATGTTCGATTCTGAGAGTTCTTGCCGTCATTTAGCAGGAACAATCAAATCCGAGCTTGAGTTTTAGTTCATTGCTCATGTTTCCGTTAGTGCTGATCCTATTCATTACGAGAGATCGATCGATATATTGATTAATTGGGACAAACCAGAAAAATGGAAGCTTACCCCGACATTCAGTAGGTCATCGGAAAGATCTCGTCGAGGCAAATCGAATGGTGACCAAATCGCTTTGATTGGGGTAGTTCTAAGGAAGTTATGGCAAAGCGACGGTGTGCGACGGTGACTCCGCGGAGCGACCGTCGGTTTTCGACATCCCGTGAGCAGTATTGTACAGCTAGCACTGGTCACCAGCTGTTCTACTGGCTTTGCTAGGTGGCGATCCAAGTAGGCGACACTCGCCCGACATCGAGGTTTTCCCATATTTTTCCACTAAAGCCTGTGGATGGGAGGTCCAAAATGACGGACATTAATCGCAGGAGTTTTCTGAGGTTCGACGCTGCCAAATCGGATACCGCCCTCAGTTTGCTGAAGTGCCTGCTCTTCGCGAAACGGACAGTAACTGATCAAATGTAGTGATGAAAATGTCACAGTTGATAAAGTGACCTGATCCTGTTCCAAGTACTCTGATTGGTCATGAATGGGGTGGCTATATACCAGACTTCGTAAATATGGCATACGGGAGAGTTATTAACGTGATAGCGCAACACAGTCTAGACCTTCTGGAAAAGGAATTTTTTCGTGGTTGCTGTCGCGTGTTTGTGTTTAGTTCCCGGCGAAAGCAGATCTGGAGGGTAGGAGATTGGAACATGGTCTGACTGTGCCAGACACGGGCAAGTGCTAGCGAGCAATATCCGTCATTTTGTGCCACCGATTAGCGGGTTTTAGCAAGAAAATGTGAAAAAAACCTCGATGTCGGGCGAGTGTCGCCTACTTGGATCGCCACCTAGCAAAGCCAGTAGAACAGCTGGTGACCAGTGCTAGCTGTATTTCTGAAGCGGGACCCCTGTGCGTCCTTGCCATCCAGTTTTGAGTGCACTTCCGTCAGCATTAAGCGGCTGAAAAATTGGGATAGGCAGTCCTGCATGTGTCATGTTTATCGACGTGGATGTCCTCAGAATCCCTATAAGAAGTAGGAGTAACAAACTGTATAGAATCAGTGTGGTCCATAGATGCTCAAAAGATTATCGAAATTTCGTGAATTCGATTGTGCGGCAAATAAACCTGTTAGAACCTGAAGGTGTGTCGTGACTGCAAAGTGTGAGAAAAGAGAAAAATAATGTTCTAAAAAACCAGAGCTGCTGGTGTGGGCTCAAAAGAGGGGCACTAGGGTTATTTCAGGTGCTGATCACAATGGTATTAAAGGAAAATCTGAACGGGTGGAGGGGAAGACGGAAGTGGGAAAGTTGGGGGGTGTCCTATAATTATGAAACGCACTGTACAATCCGAAAACACTGTTACCGACTGTTTTGCCACAAATGTTCACCAAAATAAATAGACAAACAAGTTCACCATTATGACAAACTGCCATCCATGTTCTCCCTTGTTTATCACTGGAATAGTGGGAAGCCCCAGAACAGTTATGAATGCTATTGATCCAGCCAGAGATTGTGCCCACTATATTTTTTTCACTCCAGAGGCAACATGCATCATTGAAATTACCCAAGGTTAATGTGCTAACACCACACAATTCCCCCATTGTTATCAAGGCGTCAACATGTTTATAATGGGTGATCTCAATGATGCACGCAGGCCCAAGTTTTTAAGCTTGATTGTGAACATGCAACTTGATATGTCGAGCTTCTGATGTTCTTATTCCGTGATAAGAGCAGCTTATACCAGATGCGTGCGTTAGCCGTGCGCCTGACGCTCGCATCTATTTGTAGAGGATTTTCTATGAAGACTAGTCAACGTGGCAGACTAACTATTGCTGGGAATACAGCAGTGGAGGACGCAGAAAGTGGGCGGGAGGAGGGCGTGGGAAAAAAATTAGGGTCTCCGCCGTTTTGGGGACCCAGACGGAAAATAAAATTAATAAAAATATTAATTTTAATAATAAATAATAAATAATCAATATTTAAAAAATAATAATAAAAATAAACAAATAAAAATAAACTAATACAAGATTTTTATTTGTATTGTAAAGTAATTTTCAAAAATTTGGCGACCCGTCTCAGCTGCGTCAGAGGTGCCTGTGGGCCCATCCTGATATGATCGCACCCAGGAAAAACGTACGCATCTGGTGTAAATATCCCTGCAAGCCCATTAGTCCCTGAATTTAAGTGGAAGGACTTTGAGTCAAACTTTGGGATGTTACCGCTTGTTCCGACCGTGAAATTCCGCATATTTTCCCCATAGCAACAATTGTTGCCCTAGGAGGTCCATCGCAAGCATGTCCAGAACAACCACTGCGGGATCGACCCATCCACTGAGTGTGCTAGTTCTCCTTCTATTCGCAAATTCGAACATGGCTGAAAATTACTTAAAAACAGAGTGATCCCGGGTGTGCGTTAGAAAAATTTCGAATTTCGTTAATCCGTTAATTTGTTATATTAGGCCAAAATTGGTCGTTACGCGTTAATGCGTTAATTCGTGCGCGCACCCCTGGTATACACACCTACACCAAAAGCCTCTTTCAGTCCCTCTACTTGGCATATCATGTGTACATACAGTGGGAAGGTCTATGTTAGTAAACAAGCAAATTCTGCTATCAACCATTTTACATGAATTTGATGGAGATACCATTACTTTTTTTCAATCTTTATTCGTCTACAAAGAGACGACTTTCCTAATATTTTCACGTGAAGAGCAGTGAGTTGGCAAACAGCAGTTCCATAAAGCGCTGTTATCACCTCACACGTTGCCTAGCGCCCTCTACCTGTCCTTTCGCGAAATGAACAAGCATTGTCTATTTCGTGGAGTTTGTATTGAATTAACTTGCAGAAATGTATTTCACATTGAAATTTATCAATTGTCATTTCTACAGAATTCTAAATTCCTTTCACCAATTTCCCTTCGTCAGGTGGTACTTGATAGTTCCGAAAAAGTTTAGATGGTGGGTAGCTGCTTCGTCGAAAAAAAAAAGTCATCAAATGAATGAAGAATCTGGAGAAACTTGTCAAGGGTCAATTTCGACTAGAAGTACTGCAAATTTCCATTGTTTTGTCAAGTATTTTGTAGTTTTGTCAAGAATAGGCAGTCTAACATGCTCCATTGAGATTATCGGACACTTACCACACGCGCGCGTCAGGCCCCGGTCGTAGAGTGTGTACAAAACCGCTACTCCACGACTTTATCCCGAACGGGCACTTCCACTTCGATTCACGAACACCACTGAGGTGCTACAGTGAGGTAAAACGCATTCAGAGCCATGTTTGGCTCTTTTTCCCCAAGTCCAAAAAGGTAAAACGGCCTGACGCTACGCAGCGGGTGGTAAGTGTCCGTAGACGGCTCCATTGATGTTCAGTGGAGCGCACAAACACGCGTGGGTCATATTATTGAACGAGGTAATTTCTGATATGTAGTAAGGTTTAGCTGCCTCCTATAGAAATATGTAGATTAGCTTGTTACCTACCCCATGGTCCGGCGGTGAACTTTGTGATGAATGCTCGAAAAAGGGCTAATATAGGCAGGAAACATGATTACCCGGGGTAAACTCAATGATGATTACCGCCCTAGGCGGCTACAAAGATCTCTAAACGGTCGTAGACAGGGGGCGGGACCGCAGCGCGGGCACTCTGGTTGTCTGCTGTACCTCCCGAAGTAGCGGTATATCACGGCGTGCCGGCTTTCCTCCGTGTCTCTGCCCAGCAGGCCCGCTGCCTCGGTGCAGCAGGCACCCAGAGTGCCCGCGCCGCGGTGTCGCCCCTTGTCTACGACCAGTTGGAGTCCATTGTATGTACTATCTCACCACTTTATCATGACTACTGCACTACTATGCTCAATTTTTGGAGGCATCTACGATCTATCTTTGCCAGTATTTTGACATGGTAATTCCTTTCATAGACCCCATTCAAGCCTAGTTAGCTTACAATTAGTGATATTTTCAAAGGTTTGACCCGATATAGTCATTCATGGTGTCAGCTGATTAGTACAGCTCTGTTCTTTTCGACCTGATCACTTTGGAGCGGTTCTTGTGCGGAATGTATACAAAGTATATCGTGGTGCTGCCACCTTCTCCTTGAAATGAATCACACCACTAGACTACACACTTCTTCATTTCATTTTGCGGTTTCCGCACTGATAACAATGATGTCACTTCTTTGGAACGAGAGGCATAAAAGCACCCCTTTCTTACAGAATTTCATTACCAACCACTGGTCCGTCTGAAAAAAATGCTAACTAGGGAAGGATACTTGGGTGGTCCAGCAATTCATAATGAGATGTATACTGTAAAACACAGTTTCTGAACTCAAAACTGCTTACCATATTTGCTGAGGAGCACTCTTTGAGGAGTTAAGCCCCACTCAGATTTGTCGCCGGGTGACAAAAATGGTACGGGGCATTCTTTGTCGCCGCTCGCTGGACGAGCTCGCTCTGCGTAGCTGCCCGGTATGTCTACTCTTCAGTCTACTGTTTTCCCACATGGTTTGTGGTTCTGTACTTTAACGGCCGCAGGAATAATGCGCCATGTACTTTGAAGGGTGAACGAATAATGCGTCATTGTTAGCGATGTTTACCTGTCGGCAGTTATGCGATTGCGTCTGGCACCAGTAGTGCAAGAATTTTGTACTATATAACAACTTGAAAAAATCGACATCGCAGTCACAGCCAGGACTTCATTATGTATCGCTGCGATTCCGTCCATCGTCGCTTGTGCACCATCACGGTGTCAGTCGCTCTAGCAACAGCCGCAATTTCATCGCGTCGTTTCTTCGCAACGCGATTTACCGCGTCAGACTACTTCTATACGCAGAATTTCTGATCACTATTGGGATTGTGCAAAAGTCTTGTCGGTCTTCTATAGACCTACAATTTATTTAGATGCCGTATAACAACCAGATATGGTGATGAACTTTAGAGCCTGCACTTCCTCGCCTTAGATATAAAAAGTTTGCACTGCAGTTAGGAGGAAAGAATTTCCGGAAAATTCACAAACATTTTCAACTCTCCATTTTCGCGTAGTGTTCCAATGAGACCGCGAATGATTTCGTTTGAAACACCTTTCTCGCATTCAACCCAGAGGTCGCTACCGATTTAACAGTCGAGCTCTGGCTCGATATTGCGGTGGCTTCCGCTAGTTGTTCCGTTCAGGGGAAACGCAGACACGCCTCTTTTGGAGTACTTTTTCCCTAAAAATCTTGCTGTGCGATCCATTCTGTGCTGCGATTGCGAAAAGTACACAAAGCAGTATCTATAGCTGTCATTGGCTGTATATCATCGTGAGGGGAATTGGGGCGTTACCAGACTACTGTGATTGGGCATTTTAATCAATAGGCCAATCATGGTAGCCCGACAACGCCCATTTCCCCTCAAGATGATACAAATCCGCTGCCATTTAGTTTAAAACGAGGCTGATGCTTCGGTGGAAAAACGCTCGGAATACCTAAAGGCTCGTTTTCTTCGCAGTCAAAATTGGTCGATATCCGCTTCCAATATCTACCTTGCAGCTCGAGCTATGTCCGTAAAGCTCCGGGGGCGTGCTCATAAAATATGCGGTGGTTTCTGCTAGTTGTTGGAGTTATGTATGCTGCTTTCC
The DNA here is from genome assembly GCA_000688135.1 of Ancylostoma ceylanicum. Taxonomy (NCBI): domain Eukaryota; kingdom Metazoa; phylum Nematoda; class Chromadorea; order Rhabditida; family Ancylostomatidae; genus Ancylostoma; species Ancylostoma ceylanicum. The sequence goes on along the minus strand of JARK01001338.1, from coordinate 3,320,820 downwards.
AAGGGTATGTTTCAGTAGAGTTTTGAAAAAAGTCGACGAGAAAAATCGTCAAAACTTTTGCACCGACCTAATGTTTGCTCATTTGCTCAGCTAATCAAATGCTTTTTCAAGGGCAATGATGGCTCGAACAGCATGATGAGGAATTAATTTCTGAGGTGCAAAGCTTTTTTTGCATTCTTTTCGAGCTGGCGCCAGCCTCTACTAACGAAATGGAACAAATTTCAACCTCACTATTCCCACCACGATAGCCGCTCTATGTACTTGAAAACGCGTTGACGGTTGCTCACGGAATTTCCCACGCAGTTATATAGATAAGTACGTGTGTTTGACGCGCGACAAATGCACGCATGTATCTAGTATAAACTGCGCTGCTTCCCATAGATCCACATAGTTCCCCGCTGGGGCAATTGTCGGCGAATTGAGGGGATCCCGTGAGTGAGATCCAATGCTGTTTAGTAGTAAAACAGTCTTAACTCAGCGCTCCTGTTAGAAATGATTTTTTTAGCTTGGCATTTAATTGCACGCCCTGTCGCTCATATTATTTATTCTTTGAAAAAAAAAAAGCTTCACAATTATCATAGTCCCAACGAAGTCATTGGTGTCGAATCACTAAGCACGTTCATGTGCTCCCCCCCCCCCACTTCTCCCCGCACGTGCCTGTGTAAGAAACTGCTCGGATATTCATGACATCTCTTCCTGCATCCTGATAAGGAAGCCTTCTCCTTGTACATATTGAACTGTCTCCCAGCTTCTGCCCTTACTCAACGCCATTACCGGTTCGTAACTCGTCCCTCATTACGTTTCATCTAGCTGATGCCACGTGGACTTTTGCGTAAAAACATGACAATTCGCGTGTCGATTGATTTCCGAATGAAACGGACAAGAATGGAGAAAGTTCATTGAGCGTTCAGTTGAATCCGCATCGCTGCGTGGATCTGCGTCGCCTCGTCGCTTTTTCCGCCACCTTTCACAGTTTATATCGAGCAGCTGAAGGGCAGTCGGTCACTCGTCCACCGCCTCAATCTCATTATGGCAGAGAAAGTCAACGGCTCTGGGGATACCGTCGAGGTAGGCTACAATAATCCCATGCTGCAAGAAGAAATTATTTCTGAATAAAAAAAATCGCCAAAAAAACAACTAAAATATAAAACCTGACTATTTGTGAGAAATAGCCGAGGGATTTATCCACTTCCAACATTTTATAGGAAATAACTCCTTAGATATTCAGCAACGTTGCTCCAATAAGGTCCAAAAATAGTATGCAAACCTGCAGCGGCCCTCAATCACCATAGCACCACAGAACACCGCTCGTCTACTCTGCCACGCCGCGCCACCCATGAGTACAATGCTTTCCCTACGGGACGATAGCTGAGTATTTGCACATAAAATGGCGACATGGACGTCCCTCCTGCTAAACGCAAGAATGCCAAAGTTGTTGACACGGCGCATCGTATTATGTGACGCCGCACGCGCGTGGTTTTTGTTCCACGCTGTTTTTATCGGTGTGGTATGTGCGCATCGCTATAATGGCCGTTTTAACATTTGATCTACCTTGATTTAGTATTAGCTATCTCCCCTGGGACGTGCTTCACCATTGCAATATTTTTTCGCATTACGGAAACATGTTTGGACCGCAATATTACGTCGCAGCCACGGAATCTCTCTTTTTCTCTGGTTTATCTAGGACTGTTGTCCCCGGTGGAACAGACTATATGCATAAGTGATGCGGCGCGGCAGAGTGGGACAAGCAGTATTCTGTGATGCAAGGGTAATTGACCGCCACTTCAGAGAAAATCAGCATTTATTTATTATTTTCGGAACCGAATAAAAATGCGTTCCATTGTTAAGCGGCGTTTGTATTTTACTCACTGTCGCCTATCACTACATGAGACCGGATAAAATGCAAATAGCCCAATTAATCTACGGTGAACTCAACCGGCCTAAGACACAGCACGGGACCGCGGCGCGGCGTTCTTGGGCGGAGACACAGGGGCTCTGCATGCTTGCCCTGGTGTCTCTGCCCAAGAACGCCGCGCCGCGGCTCCACCGCTTGTCTACAGCCGTTTGGAGTTCACTGTAGTTATAAATTCAGAACCTGGTCCAGAAAAAAATTCGAAAGTCAAAAAGAGAAAAGCCTCAAACCCCTTGTGATCATTTCTCCAAGGTTTATTTCTGCCTTTCCCCCTTTTTCTTCTATAATCCGCCCAAGAGTGCTGTTTGAACTCTAAACTTTGCAAAAAAAAAATTGAAAAAGTTTGACAAAAAGAGTAGCGCGCTCGTTTAGAGCGTCAGAATACTTCATGTAGATTTGTATAATGGACTCACCAAGAAACTAGCCTTGTGGACTATTGGACGTACCATATTTTTTATTTAACATCGAACTACTTTGATATTTACGTTCTAAATTCTAGGATCAGCACTTCAAATATCTAACGAATTGAAATTCACATTACAGCACTTGATTCCAGGTTTTATCGATGTTAAGAAATATATTTCAAACATTTCAAGGCAATCAAAGCGTAGAGGTATATATTATTTTGTATTTTATGGAATCGGCTACGTGTAAGAAGATGGCAGGTATTATTTGATTCATCTAACATACAGATGAGGTGGAAACGGCCCATCAAGGAAATTTTCACTGAAGCAAATTTTAGTAATGTTAACAAGCTTGATTTTAATCGCCAGGAATGCTCAGATGGCAAGCAGGAGTCTTTAGTCAGGAGGTGTGGTAATATCTGCCAAAGAAAATGGACGAATGGTAATCCATTCCAAGAACGGAGCATGTTCAAGTTTCTCGCTTACCACCATTTCTATACATCCTCCCACTTTTCCTAACCCATCACCTCTGTATGCCCTCGTTACCTCTGCGTCGTTTTATGCTCTTACATTCCCATACTCTCTCGCTCTCACCTTCCACGTGGTACTCTATGAAGGCCTCATTTTCATGAAATTTCTAGATCATCTCTCGTTTACACACAGTGAGCGTCGATGGAGACGCGTTTATCGCGGACTCGAGAAGCACGCGGCGCGCTCGCGTCGCTCGTGCTGGAATTCTCGCCGCGGTAGCTTTTGCTACTTTCGCCCAAGGACTGGCAAAACATGCCTAAAGGGATTCTCCAATGTGCTGAGCACGATTATAACAGCCGGGTGAGACGCGACACGATCTCTTTGCAAGAGAAAGTGAGAACGGGTGATAGGATTGAAATGGGAGAGAGTGCACAGAAGAGAGTGCTAAGACACTGTGGAAAGAGGAGAGTGTACAGTGAGCGTCGATGGCGGTGCGCTGTTCGCGGATACGAGAAGCACGCGACGCGTGTGGAGCACTGCACCTGCTGAAGCAGTACTACCGAGGCCTGCCACTAGTCACAAGATGAAAGTGTGGCCCCGCGGGTCGACGACACAGTAATGGGAGGCGGTCGTATGGCGCGATTCTTCGGGTGGCGCTATAGACAGGCTGGGTCTGGGACGCGCTATTACCACCCGAGTTACGGTCACGCGTCGCGGCTTGGCTGTAACGAGTCCCCAGACAACTCGTCCACTCCGCCACAATCACCTCAGCCTACGAAGGACTCAGAGTTCAGCACGACGTTTTCCCGGATCAAAGCTCAAACGAAGCCCTCAACCAACACTATGGTGCCTCTTTGAAAGTGCAACTTGCGAAACCTCCCCGAAAATCCGTAGAAAAGTCCAATTTAGGAAAATTATTAGAAAGAGAATCATCGTGGCATTGTCGTCGACTGGTTCTGCAAAATTCTTGACAACGGGTTTAGGCCAAGATCGAGTTCATAGTTCGAACCATAATCGAGGAAATGTACGGAAAAAATCGATGGCGGCAACCCGTATGGAGTGGATGATTGCGGTTAGGTGGACGAGTTGTTCGAGGACTCGTTACGGTCAAGCCGCGACGCGTTACCGCAACAAGGGTGGTAATAGCGCTTCCCAAATCCAGCCCGTGTATAGTGCCACCCGAAGAATCGCGNCAACAAGGGTGGTAATAGCGCTTCCCAAATCCAGCCCGTGTATAGTGCCACCCGAAGAATCGCGCCATACGACCCACACCCCACAGTAATCTGTTTTAGGCGTCGATTAAATTGTGCCGTTATGCAGCCGATGTATGGCACCGAATTTTACGACTGCTCTTGTGAAAAACATTCAACTGGGGGTTATTGAAGGTGCTGATCGCAAATATGATAAACATTCAGCATAATAATACCGTTAGTGTTGAAGTTGCATAAGGAGTTCACCGTAACGACGACCAATGGTACTGGACTTTTTCCTGCTGTGTTTATATACTGTAACTGCCATCGAAGGTCTGCAATTAGCGGCCAGTCGATGACGTCGTCACGATGGCAGCACTCCACTTTGTTTCTATGGTTACTTTCGCAGTTCTCCCTTGTTGTTCTCAAATGGCGGATTACGAATAGCACAATAAAAAGTAATGCTGATGAAGTGGAATTAGTGGGGATTAGGCCTTAAAGCCTTGTGCATGCACCGGAATGTTTCCTTCTTACATTTTTGACTAATAGGACGTTTTAGAACTGTTATTTTCTCTGAGCATCACAGGAACCCATTTGCAAAAAACATTCATTTAGTGCTTTGTAACTAAAATGAAGTTTTCAAGCATGTGAAGCTGTTTGTGTGGTTATTGCCATTTTTTCCGGCCCTTCCCCCACCTAAGGGAAAAAATTAGCGATAACTCCTGAAGAATACTGTGAAATCTGGAGCTATGCTTCCATCCTATTGAAATATTCCTCACTTCTAAATAGCGCTTTAGCTCAAACTTTTCCTTTCAATACCGTTCAATCAGCATTCGCTCTCGTTTTCCTATTAGATGCTGTTTTTCTCATAGCAGCCAGCCTTTGTTTCGATTTGGAAAAGGAGTGAGGAAACTTTCTCAGAGTGTTTTTCTTTCACAGTCGTTGATTCTTATACTGTCTGTTTCACCAATCTTGCCACTTGGCAGGCTTCCAAGATGGGGTAGGTCTCGCCAGTTGCTACAGGCGAGACATGTTTTGGCACCAGTTACTGATAGCGCTCAATTTCCAACATTTGACGTGTTTTGTGTAGTTACACGCAAAACATTGAATTGCTCTAATTTTTGGAACAGATAGTATATTTCCAATCAAAGATATTCAAAAAATGATTACGATTAATAAACATTTATCCTTTTCAGTGGAATATCGCACCTATACCTTCATATTATTTGATTACATTGTCATCGTTCATTCCATTTTTTTCGAATTTCTACTTGTAGCACAACGGACATGACAGCGGCGTAGAATTGAATTTACAAATATGCAGTAGTGGACGAAAACGTAGTAGACATGAACTTGGAATCACTTTCAACAATGCAATTCTAGAAATGATGCGTAACAGTGAACCACATTTGATAAAATTTTCAGAAATGAACTTGGTTTGAAAGCATTACCAAATCTGACTGCTCTTTCGAGTCTTCTTGGAAGAAAAGAACGGTTATGGTCGAAAGCGAACGTGGTTCTATTCCTTGTGCGATTGCGATCGCCGGAGAGATAGTAAACTTGTTCCGCGTGTTCGCTTGTTTGGAATCGTTCTCTTCCCAGCTGACAATAGTCTAGTTATTGCGGAAGGTTGATCTATATCTACAGTGAGCGTAGATGGCGGTGGGCTGTTCGCAGTCTCGGAAAGCACGCGGCGCAACCGCATCGCTCACGATGGAATCGTCGCCGAAGTGGCGGATCTGAGTTTTCTTGATAGCTGTTCGTCATATTGGATGTTAACTAATAAGATAACTAACTAACTATCAAGAAAACCCCACAGTTTCTTGTTCCGGAGGGGATTCCTGCCTGAGCGGCGCGGTCGCGTCGCGTGCTTTTCGAGGTCGCTGAAAGGCTATCGTCATCGACGCCTTTGTAGGTACTAGAAAGTGGTTTGAATGTATGGAGGTACAATGAGAGATTTTTAGGGTCTTGAGGCGTGTATCCGGGGCAGCGAGGAAGGTTCAACGATGGCAAGCGATGCGGAGATTGCTGCCTTTCGCTCTCGGAAGGTGGCTCTCATTACTGGAATCTCAGGACAGGTGCGTATGCCGAATACCAACGTTTTTTTTTTTTAAATCTTTCATCTCACTGTCACATATATTCGTGCTCTTGTTCGTTGTTATAAACTGGTCTTTTTTAATTTGCGTTTACGACTGAATTGTAAGAATTGGAGAAGCAGGATTTGGATACCGCATTTGGCAAGCTCTTGTGTCAAGAGTTGATAACGCATAAATATACGCGAACCACATAAAACCTTCCGTGATCTTCGCGAATGTAGTAGTAAATCCAGATTGATGCAGTGAATTCGAACTTTGCCTTTAGATTCCGAGTTTTCTCTTTTTTTTTTGAGAGAGAGAAAGAGAAAGAGAAACTTATTTCAAACATAGTCCCTTAGCAGGCATTTTGTTCTGCATCTTCTCGGCTCTAATTATGCATATTTCATTGATTCTATCTAGGTACCACTGTGAGAGGCAGGAGTTTTTCTAGTGGGGGCGGGCAATATGGGCGTGGCCTTGGATAAACCTGTCAAAAAATTTGTCTCAAACTCAGGTTATTGATAATTAGCGTTTAGAAACTTGAACAGAGAATAAAAATGTGCTAATAAGACCTTTTTGCTTTATATGCTTTATAAAGCAGCTTTAGAATATTGTAGACCCATTGGTGGGG
>JARK01001338.1:3231212-3313855 GCA_000688135.1 Ancylostoma ceylanicum | reverse complement strand
AAAAAAAAAATACAAAACCCCCCCCCCCCCCCCTCCCTTCCCCCCGCTGCATTGTGCGTCAATATCTGCTAGTTAGTGTTAATCATAGCTCATCTATAGAACGAAGTGAAATTTCGATCGTCAAGCAAGTAATTCCGAAAAATTCCCCACGATTTGCAAGGAAACGAGTATTATTTTTTCCTTTTGTTTTACCTGATTAGCTTGAACCGACGAACACAATATATGACTATTTCGAAGAATATCTTAGTACGTATCATTTTAATACGTTTTATGAACACATTTTCTGATTACGAATGGCCCCTTATCACTTATTTGTTGCTTTGAAATTTTCTACATCATCACGCTATTCCTTTATTAGTTCTTTTGACTTTCGAATTCTGGGAGTTTCAGTATTGCAAAAATCTCAATATCATGAGTTGACCCCCCATGTGGTCTTAGAAATAAGGTTTTCTATCCTTGTTTCTTATAGAAACTTCTTATGCTTGTGTAGAACCTAGTTTTATGTTCTGAAGGTGCACCTCTGCATAGTTTTATGTTCTGGAGGTGCACCTTTCAAGATGTGGAACAGTTCTTCATTGGGGTGGTGGAATCTAACCATAGTTTCACTTTCCACCCGGATCAGATTTTCAGGACGGCTCATATCTCGCTGAGTTGCTGCTCTCGAAAGGGTACGCTGTACACGGTGTAATCAGAAGGTCGTCATCATTCAACACTGCTCGGATTGAGCACCTTTACAGCAATCCTGTTACCCATCGAGGTCAGTTCTGCATCAGTAATAATGTGTTGTTTATGATTGTTCTCATTCCATTTCCTTTTCATTACACTCTTTATTATAGGAGACTCCTCGTTTTCCCTTCATTATGGAGATATGACTGACTCATCATGCCTCATTAAACTGATCTCAAAAATCCAACCCACAGAGGTTTACCATCTTGCTGCACAGTCCCATGTGAAGGTATTATCGTTATTCTGTAACATCTTGTTTTCTGTATATTATGAAAACTTTGTTGTGGCTTCATTTTATTCTATTCATGCTGTCATTCCTACAATCAAGCTTTTCAGGTGTCATTTGATTTGCCAGAATACACCGCTGAGGTCGATGCAGTTGGAACGCTGAGGTTACTGGATGCGATACACGCCTGTGGACTTACCGAAAAGGTTAGCCTTTCCTGTTCTGCTTCATTATCCATTTTCATCAGTTGATATCAGTTGGACATATCAGGTGCGCTTCTACCAAGCCTCTACTTCTGAGTTGTATGGAAAAGTCCAAGAGATACCACAAAAAGAGACTACTCCGTTCTACCCACGATCACCTTATGGTAAGGCTTTTTTTCCACTTTTTTCCAACGAGGTCTTATCTCAAAAATCAAGATGGTCCCTTTTCAGCTGTTGCAAAAATGTATGCCTACTGGATTGTAGTGAATTATCGCGAAGCTTACAACATGTTTGCTTGCAACGGCATTCTTTTTAATCATGAAAGCCCAAGGAGAGGTCTGTTTCGTTTCTTCGTCTTCTTGGATTAAAATTATGCCTTTCCATTTTTATCTATGCCTTTTTAGGAGAAACGTTTGTCACTCGAAAGATCACTCGATCCGTAGCAAAAATCAGCCTTGGGCAACAAAAATGCGTTGAACTTGGAAATCTCGACTCACTTCGTGATTGGGGGCATGCAAAGGAGTACGTAGAGGTAAATCGTCTTGTTTCGCTTGCTTTCTGGATTACGCTATTTTATTTGACATTTCTTTATTTAAATTTCATTCTTTCCTTTTGAAGTATACATTCCTTTGCTTAACACATTCGCGACCTTGCGATTTTGGTATGGTGCGTCACGTGGGACACACGCGCTTTTGCACAAGTAGGACCCGTGCTCAACCACTTGAGCACGTGCTCCCACGTGGTAGGAATTTTTCCTCTGCTGCATAATACTCCGAAAATGCGCGAATTTGAGACAAACCAAAACGCAAGTACGCGCGAGCTTGAAGCTAATTCAAGAAGTTCACCTGCATAAGAGGTAGTAAGTAAGTAAGTTAATCTCTATATAAATTGTTCTTTTACTTGTCGGTTTTAACCACGCATTAAAGAAGTACGAGAGCATGTCTGCTCTGCCCATCGCGTGCATGGATCGCTTGAACATTTGTTAGTCTACCAATGTATAGGAGTTCCCTCATTACGATTGCTTCACAAAGATATAACTGTGAAAAGAGCGTGCTCACCCGGTTGAGCACGCGGTCCCACGCGTCCCACCATGCGTGCTCAACCGGTTGAGCACATTGTCGCGAATGTGTTAACAGCGCTTAGACTTTTGCCTTCGAGTATTCTATCGAACTTCCATGCTAGGGTTGTCTGTCTTCTTTCATATGCCTAATTTTCTTTCAAGATCGCTCGTTATTTAAACCTATAGTGGGTTAGTTAACCAGCAATGATACTGCGTTCTGCTTCTGCCCATATTTTTTGTAAAATTTTGTGCCATCCGCTTTTTTTCTGAACAGCTAGACATTACACTCATCACAGCCGTGATGGTACGTTCAACGTGTGATTATAACTTGTAAACTGAACCTTTTTTCTACCATATGCAGTGGCAAAGCTGGATTTTGGGCGAAAGTTCATAACACAAAAGTCCGCGCTTCTGGGTATTACGCCATATACTAGTTCGAGTGTTTGGGTAGTAGGCTTTTTGGCTGAATAAACTGCTCATCCTCTAATCTGTCCGTTTTTTCCATCCGCCTACTTCACACATTTAGATCCCATAACTTGTTAACGCATTTTGAGGCTATGTGGCGGATTCTCCAACATGACAAACCCGAGGATTTCGTCATTGCAACAGGAAAACAGACTACTGTTAGAGATTTTTGTAATCTGGCTTTCAAGGAAATAGGAATGGAGCTAGAGTGAGTTTCTCTTTTGTGTTGCTTTCTTATTTCACATAGCATTTTCTCTCTTTTTCGTCTATTTCACGGTACAATTGCTTTGTTAAGGTGGGAAGGTGAAGGCATCGACGAAGTAGGAAAGGAGAAGGGCACCGGCATAGTTCGGGTGAAAGTCAATCCCAAGGTTCTTTTGCTGATTTTCCTAATATTTGTCCAGAAGATGGTTTTACATGTATTTATGTTATTTTCAGTACTATCGTCCTACTGAAGTTGAGACTTTACTGGGTGACCCGTCCAAGGCAAAGAAAGTGTTGGGATGGGAAGCCCAAATCTCTATAGACGTGGGTTTATTCACTGAGTTATTTTGATATTTTCTGTATTATTTTCCATTGTTTTGTGATTTTTCAGCAACTAGTCAAGGAAATGGTGGCGTCTGACGTTGCGCTGATGACCGCCAATCCAATGGCGTAATCGCCGGCTGTTCGGGAGTTAACATGTCTTGCCTAGTTTTAAACGGTATTAACTAGTTTTAATGGTTTCTGAACCACTCTAACAGTGCAATTTCGACTTGTTTTGGGTTGTTGAACATGCTTTCATTGTACCTGACACGTTTCGATGGAGACGAACTAATTCACTCAGTCAAATTGTCTGTGATATTATTTATTCACCAGTATTGTTGGGTGTTTAACGTTTTATATGTACATTATATAAAACTTTTTCAAGTCTTTATTGATTGCGTACATACATTACAAATGTACGAACAGAAATTATCGAAGTAGATAAAAGCTACGATGAAAATGTTACAATGATGATAACGTGAAACTCGTTTGTCACGAGCGGAATGGTTGGTAAGTGTCAGCTCGGCCAATCGCGGTCGGTCTCGTTTGCCTGAGGAGTTCCGTCGCACGTTGTGTGTGTCATAGGTGCGTCAATGATTTGGTTTTGGTTTTTTGTTCAGTGTAGAACTAGCTAGCATTTGCTTGTTGTGCTGATGAACCTTTTCAATGTTGTTACAAGTACGGTGAGTTTCCACTTTTCAAAATTTTCACTAAAATCTGACCAGAATTCAGCGTAGACGTACTATGTGCAGGTTACCCACGTAGATTGGTGACTGTTCCAGTAATAACTTCTTCTAGTCTCATCCACTGAAAACCTGAAACATGGATTACAGTACAAACCATGCAAAATGTTCTTTCGACTATCGTAGCATGCAAGGACACCTAATCACGTGACTCATTTACAACATTTGAGGAATGATACCTGCCACAACAATCCAAGGATTTATTAAAGCCTCAGGTTCCGACTAGATTAGTTGTACACTTATTGGAAATACTTAGCACGGGTGAATTCGTTGTGTTCTTTTCCAAATGAGTTCAGGTATGCGCTAGACCTTCTGGGGCAGGATTCATGAACAAATAATCCAGCAAAACTAGGCTAACAAACCAGCCTTCAGGTCCTGCCTCTCCTAACACCACGTAATGTATAGAATAACTAATCACGTTAACTGTCGTAAGTTTTCATGGCTAACGCCTCATGAATCCCAGCTCTGGAAAAAAGTGATTGCATGTTGTGCAAATGTTGGGATTTATGCTCATTGTTTACAAATTTGTTTTCTTATGAATCATACCCCACTAATTCCTTTGCTTTCTCTATTTCCAGCGAGTGCACCGATAATTTAGACATTGTCTCAGGATTCACGCAGAAGAGCTGGCGTGTTTTAGCGTGTGGTGTTATCTTTCATGTTTTAGATGAGTCATGTGATTGGGCGTCTTCGCGTGTGGCAATAGTCAAAAGAACATTCAGATTGTTTCCATCATTGAAAATGTTTCTGAAGGACATTTTGCTCAAATTTATTGAATCAGCATGCAAGTTCCACATTTTGGTGCTTGTTATTCTAAGAATTTCGTATAGTCCGTTTCACAAAGGAAAATATTTGGATACTGGAGGAAAGAGAATGCGGAAAGTTGGTTGATATCCGGAGTAACAGACAAAGGAAACAATTAGTAGTATCTTCGCTTTTGAAATGAACATTAGAAACCGCGGAAGAATAGTGTGCTTTTCACTGGGGACGATCGTTTAGGAGAAAGGAATTACTTGTTAGAACATTACATGATACTCAACCCGCCTTGCATGTTTGCCATTTACTGTGTATATATTGCTAGTTTATGCACAAATACTTGACTAATGTCGCTTTTCAAACAAATCGTATCATAACCAGTTTATGCCCAAGGTAATGCTGGTAGGGAAATCGTGTAATCTTTCCATTTTTGTTCCCATAGCTGGAAGGTTCCGTAATAACGTAGTATTTGAAGGGAAATCTACATACAGCCAAGCAAGTTGATGAGGTCACCTGCAGTTCTCATATTTTCATGTGTGAACGGTTAAATTAGTGCACACAGGTGAAATTAGTGGGTTTTCCTCGTGATCCCTTTCTAACCTTGTGTTTTCGTTGTGGGTAGACTCAGGTAATGTGCTAAATCCTCCAGATAGGTAGAAATCCAAGCTTGGAGAAACGATTTTCCTCTCAAACCCCTTTGCCTGCGATTTGCGTCGGTGGGCGGAACACCGCGGCGGCGGCGGCAGTGGCCACCGCACCCTCGCGCAGTGCTGTTGTTCCCAGCACGTTTGTTCAAACCCCATTTACCTCCTCACCTGTACTTACAATTAGCTTTGCCTTGCTATCTAGATCATCTCCGATGTTGTACACGGAATCGAACCCCTGCGATCGCAGTCACATTGTTCAGCGATTCCTAGACGCACAGCACGCCTGGGTTTTATTGATTTTCTCGGCGTATTCCGCTTGCTATACGACGATATCCGCGCTATCTTGAACCTTATCGGTTTGTTAGCCCTCTCAGTGGAAGCGTAGTTGTTTCATTTCAGAACCACGATCATCAGAGATAGCCAGGGATAAAGTTTGGTCATGCTGTACGGTATTGGCGACCTCGTGAGGTGCATATGGGGTGCGAAACCTGTGGAATACGAAGCAAGGGTACGTTGTTCTCCCATATTGTTAGGTTCTCTCTTTCAAACCAACTTAGAAACGAATAAAAGAGGAAATTGTGGCTTTCCTGACACCTTCATGTGCCAGTAAAAGGGTGTGTTTAAACTGCACACTTCAAGAATTCAGTGGCAGTACAGGATTGTCGAGGTTAACTGGCGTTGGGGCTAAACACTGAGTTAGGTTGTAGCTTTCTTGGAATTGAAACCTGTAAAGTAGCCAATAAATATTTTGAACACCTTTGTTAATAGAAGACATAACATAGCGGGAAAAGTAGAAGGAACGGAGAAACCTCTTTAAGTAACCATTAAGGGGAAATCCTGCCTGATTCAGCAGTGTAACGTTAATGCTGAAATTTTACCTGAAATTGGATTACCGCCCAACATTGATTAGACACAGAGACAGATTCTGTGAAAGAGCACGTTTTAATACTAACAATTTTGACCTCTTGCCATCGCTGTGGCACTTTTGGAGGCATCCAGAGGTCACGTGAAACATTTCATTCTTGCCACAAGCACTAGAATGAAGAATGGCTCTCTCATATCATGAAGGGAGACCCATATAACACAAATAATGTCAAATAAGGTCAAAATTTGAAGCTCCTGTGTTTTTTCTACTTCATGAAAGGCCATTTTTGGTGTTGCAAGACTATTACGCCGTCATCTTTGACATACTATGTTCTGTAATAGTTGGAGCTGTAATTGGAACCAAATACAATATTGGTCAATGTGTCACTGCATTACTGAGACTTTACTGTTTCTTTTTTGAAAGATTATTCATCAAAATTCGTAGAAAACGCCTTTTTTGAGCATTTATGAGCTATTTGTGGTTATTTTTTTATGAATTTCCAGATTCTTGATGTGGATACTGAATTGCAAGAGTATTACGTCCACTACCAAGGTTGGAACAAGCGGTATGATGAATGGATAACCGAAAAGTCTATTATTGGTTTGTCTAAGAAGCACCCTGAACCAGTACCAACTACTGAAACTCCAAGAGTTCGTCATTCCAAAAGAGGTATGCGTAGGCCTCAGTGCCCCTCTTTGTCACCTTTTCCATTCATTTTTTTTTTTTCAGAAAAGAAGGTTAAGAAACCGATGGACTGGTCTCCAGCTCATAATCCGCCTCCTCGTAGTGAGGAGAAGCATATGCGTAAGAAGGTATGACATTATTTCTTAAATGAGCATTCTTTGTAAGCGTGTCGTATGGTAGATTGGCAGAAAATTATGAAAAGTTCAGATTCCCCATGTCTCGACGAAATCGAAACACTCGCCTCCAAGCAAAGTTGCTAAACATCCAGCTCCGTCGGTTTCTCCCCTTGTGGATGATTCCTCTGACGATGGGTATGATTTTCTCCTCCTAATTTTCCTTAACTTTCGCCCATTGAAATTTTTCTGTCGAAATACTCGAAGTTTGAACGTTTTCGTCTCAAATTCCAGCATGTCAAGCGATGAAGAAATAGTTGACCTCTCCGTTCCCCGTTCATATATCGATGTTCTTGCAAGGGAGAAAAAGAAAGCTGAGAGAAGACAGGAACAAGGGCGAACGCCACAGTTATCCGGCTCTGGTCGATCCAGGTATTTTTAACCTTTTAGATTCTTTGATTTATCTGCCACAACTCTACCATATCACCGAAATCAGTTCTTGATTTTTACATACCTTTGCACCCTTGCATACACAAAAAAGAATATTTCATTTGCAACTATTCCTGCGTTTTCTGCTTGTGACTACGAATCTATGCACATCCACCGGAGCATCCGTTCTCGCGCAAAATCAGCTCGCGTAACCTAGCCCCGTATTGATCCATGGGTCGATAACAACATGTCGACGCGTTGTTTAGTGCATAGTGTACAGGCCTAGTTCAATAACTTCTGATTTTCTGTAGTAATTCAATGAAGGTCCATTTCAGTAAATTTCCACAAGCGAAAGCGGTTTCGAATGGTGCTCAAGCGATCACCCGTCTCGTACGTTTTTTTTTAAATCGCATTTCCTTCAATAAAAAAAATTTCGTAGAAGCCTTGCTGTAAGATAGTGAGCGTCATGTGATGTAAGACAAATCATATGAGCTTCAATAACAAGGAATTTGAAGTAGAAACTGTGAAAAAGTTAGAAGCATTCAACTTTTTCTCGTAATTTTCGCTGCAATATATTAGGTCGTCTAGTATGAAATGTCTGATTTTTTGAGAGGTCAGTTTGACAGCTGGTATCTTCGAGGTTTCTTTAGGTCCGCTCTTATTTTTCTTTCCATTATAAATTTACATTCTCCCTCTCTCAAAGCCACCTATTTAATTTCTGACGAACTTCAAAATTTTTGTTTGAGAGGAAGTTTTGTGAAACTACTCAAAGAAAAAAATCGTATCATTTCGGAATATGGGTTCCATCACGGAGCCTGTAAGGTAAGGACACCTCGAAATACCCTAGAAATGTTTGGAAAGGGAGTGGCTAATGAAGGAACGGGACACCGATGTTTTGAGAAATTTCTTCCTGGTGATGTAAACCTGCAAAGTGAGCGTTGTGAACAATCTGGATTACGATGAGCTGGAAGGTGTGGCTCAAGCGGGTAGGAGCCACAGTACGCCTGTATATGCATCAAGGTTTGGCGTTCAAAACCCTATATTATTCAGGTGTTCAAGGTAATACGACAAGGCAAACTGGCTCGATGAACGAATTTTTCACAGTTTGATCCCCAAAAATTGGTGCCATTTTTTGATCATTTTTTGCAAAACTGCGCCACGTAAACCAGGGGAGCAAGGAGGGGAATCCACCTGCCATTCGTTGCACTGACCAAACCTTGCTCTACCTGACCACAACTTCTCCTAAGTATTAGTTCACGTCTTCGTAGAGAAAATGTTCCACTTTCAACATGATGTTGGAAATGCCCTTCGCCAAGTTATTGCCACCTGCTTTCCAGGCTTCCAAGCCGTTAGCGCAACCATGCTACCGGTAAGATGGTAAGGCTGTGCCGGTAACATAGGGGCATCTTTGGATTGCTCGTACCCCATCTTGTTGGAGAAACATTACCCGAAATTGTTTCATTCGAAGTCAGACATTTCATACTTGACGACCTAATAGCTTCAACGAGCAAATCGAAAATCATTAGCAATTTTCATCGTCCTGCATCTTTTTGTTTTCTAGATTCCTACAAACAAGCCCTTTCCTGCTAGCGCCTCCTCCTCAACAGTGTCAAGCACCTGCATGGAGTGTCATAACTTTGCTTCTATTGGTTAGTGTTTTTTTTTACAGAGCAATGTTCGAATGTTCATCTCCGAAGTTGTTTAGATCACGTTGCAAAGTATTTTAGGCGCTGACTACAACTACTCGAGTCTTCGTTTCCATTACAACAAAGCGCGACCACTCGGTGAGTATGGCTTTCTTTGGAAAATGGCTATAGGCCAGTATTACATCTGTTTCTTGTTGTCCCAAGTAACAGTTTATCTCGTGAAGGGCAAAAAGTTTTAGTTTCTACTCCATTCTTCTACGTAGGAATTGCTTCAGGTAGTGAAGGAAAAGATCTTAGCGCGAGTGAAGTCAGTAGCAGCACCAAGCGCGTTCTTCCTGTCCGAAAACCACTCAGCTTTGAATGTAATTCAGTTGATTGAAATTTTGACGTTGAATTGCATTGTTTTCCTATGTTACAGTTGCGTCGCCTTATCAAAGACTCGCATGTAATTATGCACGACCTTCGACTACTATTCTGAGTCGCAGCCGTCCTTATGAAATGCCTCCAAATCTTGGTGAGTTTAATTTACCACTAATGCAAAACATGCCATTTCTTCTCATAGACATGTCAGTGACAAATGCTGCGAACTTAGTTTTCTTCGAAAAACTTGGACAACAACTTATTACTACTAGTACTGCCGTGCCTTACGGTTTGTTACAAGGGCACGGTCTGCCATCGTGACGTTTAAGTTTCTGTCGTTTTCAGATGTAATAGCTTAAAGGTAACGACAGTTTGCGAGTTGGCCATTTCAAACGATGTCTGAGCGAGATGTCCTAGTGCATTCGACTCGTGGTAAACAGACGACAATAGCTGAAGCCATATCCATAGCTGAAGATGGCACCACTTGCACCACCAGCGCTTACTAGATCGAAAATACACTGCTGGGGTCGTTAAGCACGTGGTGTTCTCTTCAACCATGAATCTCACAGTGTTCTCCCAACACGAGTTGAACACACTGATAGATGAAGCATTTGACACCACAGCTCTTATGTGGCTCGCATTATTAATATGACGTCGCCTCTTATAGCCTTTAACCTCCAACAGAATGACGTAAAGTTTAAAAGTCAGGGCGAATAAACCGTACTCGTTTAACAATCTGTGAGGTACAGCAGTGTGCAGTATGGAAGGCACAAATGCTATTTGCTTTGTGATAACACTTTAAGGCCTATCCCAAAAATCACTGATGCATCACTGGTTTTATAGTCTGTTCCACACGCGACGATGGTTGAGTATGCGTGCACAGTGTCTGTTTTTCTCTGAACCCTCTCCAATCTCTGCGCCTTTCCCGCGGTATTCTTCTCTGCGGCGTTTCCCCAACTATTGTATCTTCCCCCGTAGATTAGACTATAGCTTCCTTTTTTGTTTATCTCAAGGGCTAGCGAAAACATAGATGGAGTGCCGAAACTCAACCAAGAATCACATATGGAGCAATAGCTAGTGTTTCAAGTTCAAACCAGTAATTAATTTAGTGGTTTCAGGATCTCCCTTCAAATACAACGATGAGTACCACACCGTGAGTCTCAGTTTGTTCAATATTGCCTCAGTCGATTGCTTCTGGTGTTTCATTTGAAAATGTCCCTTCGTTGTTACCCACTTTCCTTACCGTCATATAGTTCTGTGGAATGACCGATTATCACAGCGCTTACCCTCTTTCACACATATCTCTAACTCTAGCAAACAGATCATATCCTAGAGATAAGTAGGGACAACAACTGGGGACTATGATACGCAGACTAGAGATAACAAGATGAAGTCACGGTAAGCGTTGAGGAAACCGGTAGGCTTTTCCAGCGAACCATGCATACTCCACTTATTTGCGTCGCATTGTTCGAGATTTGCCACATTCTTATGGTTTTCTGTAAAACTATGGACGGCTTTTTGCAGGGTCTGATTTCTTCATCCATGGATTACCAGTCTTCATTGGTTCCAAGTTCTTCAAGGTTAGTTTAGCAGATCCATTGCTTAGTTTTGAATGCCAGCTAGAAATGATATCGATTCGCATAACCTGTAATGATTTTGTTGAGTGTGAGACAACATCGTTCGATGCTCACCATAACGAACTTTCTCTCGACACTTCCACTTTGGTGAACCCGAGTACTTCAAAAAATTTTATTGCTGAAACTTTGCTTAGGAGGGTTATTTGAGGTGCTGAACACGGACATCGTCTCCATTTTGTATCGCGACCTCATTTTTGTGGAATTGTAGTAGGATAGCTGTGTGAAATAGGAAGAAAATGCCTGTTTTGATAAGAAAACGACAATTTCATGGAGCATTTTATTCGTGACCAACATACGTTTCTGTGCGAAAAATGGGGGAATTTTATAACATATCGTACCCACTGTAACCCTGCAAAAATGGGGCTACCACATATGGAATGTATACGACATTCTGTGCAAACTTTCAGCCAAATTTTCTTCAGGTTTTTGCGTCGCTTAGATGTGGAATAGTGTCTTTTTGTCTACTACTTTTTTAACTGTTGTGATTTACCAACAGCAGGAATAGTAAAATAAGTTTACCAACGGAGTTCACTACCAGTATACAGCCGTGTCGTTTCGAGAGTGCCCTGTCCGCGGCAGCGGCTCTGCTGGCATTGGGGCAGGCAGCGCGGTCGGTCAAACACTCGGCCCATGATCGATCCGGCTTCTTCAACGAGTTGATCATCTGTATACTTCCTTAGTTGTTCTAAGACATGAGAGAGCAACATAAGAGCAAACAAGCGATAAAATTCACCGAAGACAACGGATTGGTCGCGGATCAGCTGTTTGACCGACCGCGCTGCCTGCCCCAATGCCAGCAGAGCCGCTGCCGCGGACAGGGCACTCTCGAAACGACTTGACTATACGTATAGTCTGGTAGTATACACAGGCCGCATGATCTGACATTGGCTGCAATTACGTACGCTTGATTTCTAAGCCTACTTCACTAGGTTTTGATGTGAATTTGGTGTCACTCCTTCTATTTTGGCGTGCTGCATCTATCTCTTTCAAAAGGAATTCTGTGGCTTTCTCCCATCGCTGGAGACAAGTGTGGTCGCAGTTGCGAACAATGTCAGATCGTGGGCCCTCTGTGGGCTACCAGACCATATTATTGCTTCTGTAACACTTGTAGAGGGCCTAATCGATTTGAGCGTCATGTACCCTTGTTAATAGACTGCCTAATGATTCGCTTGGATTTGATCACCCTGTGTTTTCACCTGTATGTCTTTGAATTGATTGTATTAGCTGAAAACTTATTAGTTAGGAGTTTGTAGTATATTCATTAGTGCTCAAGCAACAAATGCATCTCTCCTGCCAGGTATTAAGAAAACATTAACTATTATAGAAGAAATGGATAGATCTCAGTAACTGGCATGACTAGAGATAGTGTTTTCTTGGTGAAAGAAATTTTGGGCTTGTTTTGATCAAAATGATTTTTTTTTCTTGTCGCAAAACAATCACTTTCTGGTGCAGTAACTAAGAGTTTCAGTACGAAGTAGTATATCGTTCCTCGATGAGGTTTTGTGCATTGCTGGCCATAAAAGGGAATCTTCCTCTCCTAATAATTGTGAGCTGTGGATTCTATGAAATGTTTGGCTTTGACAAGTCATGCTGCCAACATAGCTTTTATTTGTTTGTTTGATGTATCGACTGTTGGAAATTTTAGGCCTCTGCACGGTGAAGAGAGCGACAGCAGGACGTTCAGCTCGTCATCATCTGAGCCCGATGACATTTCAACTGCAATTGTGCCTATAATCACATCTGAGGCGGTCTCGACGGTTACAATTGTAACTTAGAGTCTGAGAACAAAATAGGCCAACTATCACCTTTTGCAACTAAAATAGCCGGTGCGACAACGAGGTATACGAACTTTCCCAACATGTGATTTTTCCTCTCTTTACTGTACAAATTAGTCTTGCCCGTTGTCATCATATCGCGTCATGTGTAATTTTTGTTACATTCGCAAAATTATCAATGTACAGAAGTTGAAACAGCTGCATTTGCTCGGTTGCAAAGAATCTCATTGTTCAAGAATCTGTGAATGTTTTTTGCAATTTTTTTTTTCGCTTGAAGTTTAGCATTTCCTCACTTTCGTCGTCGCAACTACGCTTAATTCTTCTCATTGTATTGATTATGGTTAACTGTAGTTGTGAACCTTGTAATATGTTTGTGCGCAGCTAGTTTCAAAACCCGTATAGCAGTATCCTTGTATAGCAAGTTTAGACGTTGTTTGGTGTCTTTCTGGCTACGGATGTGTAGTACGGTTATTAGATTAAATCGATTCCTCAAAAACTCAATGGTTTTTCTTTTGGAGCTCGATCTTTCCGTTTGTGTTGTACATAATGTTACTGTGGCTATTTGCATTTCAAGAGTGACTTTATGACTTTCCTTGAATAAGTACAATACATACGTATGTTGTGTTAATAAAAATTATTTCGTTGGTTGTGGGTTTTTTTTGGAGTTGCACATGAATTACGGAGAGAGGTAGAGGGGAATAACAACGTATCGATTTTCCTCTGTATCTCTGCCCAAGCGAGCCGCGCCGCGGCACTTGCCCCTTTCACCTGGCCGTTAGGAGTTCCCTAGACCATTTGTAAGCTGGTAAGATCTAGAGTTTTGGTTTTGTACTCAAAGCTACAATTGACAGGCTTGATGCCGAGCCGAGGTTAGAAGTTGTGAAGTGTAGTCCATTCAATCCGTAGTGAACACTGATAGGAGTCTTATGGACTGAGGCGCGGTCGTTTTCAATCAATATCAGGATGCTTGATAGTGGACGACCGGACCGTTTGCCTTATGTCCGTGAATGCACCAACACTCACTCCTTTCTGAATGCCCTATACGATGGATTCAAATTGTCTTTAGTCATTTGTTAGAAACCCTATGCTGGTAAGGTGGTCGTACAATACTAAGTGATAGATGAGTAATAAGGTCCTCGGCAATTATTAATTCGTTGAAGACTTTGGAAATATGTTTTCTGACAATGCCATCAATATGTATTGAGCGCAATTAAGTCAGTAGGATGTACTACAGGAGGTGGCATGTCCATTATCGGACACTTGTCACCGGCGCGCATCAGGCCCCAGTCGGATGTTGCTCAGAAAACCGCTGTTACCGGTTTTTGTCCATGAAGGACAGTTCAGCATTAAGATGGTGTTGGCTAAGGTGATAAAGTTAGCGCACTTTTGAACTTTAGTCTTTCCAAAAAACACTTGCCTCCCGCTACACTGCGCTTCGACTGAGCCATGTCGCAGCACGTACAGTCCTTCGCAAAAAGATAGACGGATTGCGCGTGCGGTTTCTTAGCGTCGCGGCTGCAGAATCGCGGCAGGGCCCACTCGCCCTCTCAATTAGAGCATGCTCTCTCCGCGTCCCTCGTTCAGGTCTCGCAGCGATGGTGCAGTCGCGCAATCAGTCTATCTTTTTGAGAAGGATTATATGTATGATAATGCATAGGAGGCGCGGTGCGGCTTAGCAGACGGGCGGTGTATACCGGCGGCAAGTATTTTTTGGTGCGACTGTATATACAGTCCTTCTGCGCAATCGGTAGAAATGTTTCGAGCGCGCAGAGCCTGCGGCGCGTGCGCGGCGCGGCCCGCTCGTAACAGCGGTCCGGCGTTCTCGATCAGCTGTTCGAGGGCACCTTTCGTCAGGTATTGGACCAGGTAGGGGCCCGTTATCAGCCACCACGTCCCAGGGTCCTCTTCTCTATAAAGAAGAGGCTACCTGGGACAAGTAGCTTTCTACGGAGGCCAAAAAACAAATGAGAAATACGTTGAAATCGAAAGAAATGACAATTGGGGTATGCGAAGGAAAACGTGCGAAAAACGAGGTATACGGACCCACCCGATCGATATTGGTTAGCCACAGGCCTCCAAAGTCCAAAGTACTCCGACTAATAGAGGAAACCAAAGGAAAGCTACCTCACCTGGTCCAAAACCTGACGAAAGGCGCCCTCGAACAGCTGATCGAGAGCGCCGGACCGCTATTACGAGGGAACCGCGCCGCGCATGCGTCGCAGGCTCTGCGCGCTCAAAAATTTTCTACCGATTGCGCACAAGGACTATATGTTTAACTGCTTTATCCCAACTCAGACATTCACCGAATTGGAGCCACATGTCATTGAGGCTCTGATTGCTAAAATGGGCGAGGTTTGGGTGTCATTAGGACTGCTGTTCGTCTGCTATTCGGTCGCTATGAGATTGATATTTACTTTTTCTGTAGGGGCCCAGTCACCTAGCATCGAAAAGCGACCGAATAGTAGCCGAACAGCAATTGAAATGACACCCCAACCCCGCCCATTTTAGCAGTTCGAGCCTCAATGACATGAGGCTTCAACTGGACGAATGTCTGAGAAGTTAAAGAAGGCAAAACAGCCTGACGCTACGCTGCAGGTGGTGAGTGTCTGTAAACGGGCACATTACGCATCTGGTTGCGGTGAGGTGGGATCTCTGCAATGTGCGCGTGTGCATGTGCCGTCGGGGTGTGTTGGGTGTGCAGTGCAAGCGCCCAGCAGAGAATATCGATCAGAAAATAATTGCTGGTTAGCTGGGTGCCGTCGCATATATACTGAGTGCTGTTCACAGCCTTTGCAACGTACCACCATACACTTCTATACGAGTCATCTATACTCCTACAGTAATCTATTCTCTACAACCCTACAGTTCTACACGATTCATGTCAACCACGCTGATATAACTCCTTGTCTATTATTGCCTTGTTATTACTTGGAAGAGAAGATCCCTCGTTTTTCTCGGGCGCTACCTAGTCTGGGAACTCCACAAGATTCCCTCGCGAATCGCGACAGTAACAGTATTAAGTCCCCTGTCACTGCAAACACACCCCCCATTAGTATCCAGTGTCTCATCTGCTCACAAAACCACCCCATACACACCTGCACGGCCCCAATTCCGTTTTGTGTAAAGACAACGATTCAATTAAACAAATCCAACTTCTGCGCTAAATGCGCTAAACCGCATCATATTTCAACCTGTTTAAACTTCTCCGTTTGCCGCAAGTGCGGCCAAAGCGACCACCCTACCGTCCTTTGCAACATGAAACCGCTACGCCTCTTTGGTTCCGGGGACCGGAACTTCCTAGGCGGTAGAATGTAGGAAAAGCAAACCGAACCCCCCCCCCTTTGTGGCTACCTACAACTCAGCGCCTATTAATCACCGGAAATGTATCTCCAAAACTACTTCAACAACATGCCCGCGGACATCTTTACTCGAACTAGGAGACACCACGTGATCAGACTCAGTACGATGCTGGAAGTTCTCGACGGACGACCGCTAAGTGACGTCCCACTGCATCGCGTCATCACATATGCATATCAAATGCTAGCCGTTTCGGAGGCGGCTATAAGTGGAGCCACTGGACAAGTACTCAAGGACTACAAGGCTTGCCTGAATCGATCTGATCTTAGCGCAAAGGCTGTGATCCGACTAAAGGGGGACAACTCCAGGACGCTGGAAGAAATCCTATGCAGGAGATTACGGTGACAATGACTTAGCTACTTCCGCGCTTTCCCTACAACGTCCCGCCCCACACTCCTTGTGGATCGTTTTGTTTTCTATTTTTCTCCTATTATTACTTTCTTCCTATTTGTGGGGTCACCCTCTTACCCCGTAAAGGCCACCTGTTAGGCTTCATTTAGTAATCGTAAAATTATTTACTCTGTTAGAGTTCGTCATATACTTGCCAGTACGTTATTGTCATTAGGATAAACTTAATCTGAAGTTTTTGGTTTCATCAGGCTAGGAAAAGTGGCTATCATTTCTGTTGAAGTGGTCGACAACACATAGTTTCTAGATTTTAGCTTATTTGGAGGGAGGACTTAGTAAGCAGTGGCGTTCTGGAATCAAATATGAAATGTGAACCAACACATTTATCTCCCTTAAATATTTTTTGTTGCAGTATTAATGTCCTAAGGATAAAATTAACCGGAAGATTTTGCTTGATCAGACTAGGGGAAATGGTTGTCATATTGTAACGGTCCGCTTAAGTTTTGAGCATATACTAAGTCCAAGTGCACTAGACATGAGGCTGTTCTAGAATAGTCCGCGGCTTGTGAACTTTCCAGGATTTATTGCACACCTCGGGCATATAAAGGGGACGTGTCCTTTCACTTTAGCTTTTAGCACGGCTCAGACTTTTCATCGCGCTGGGTCTTGATGAGAGGAAGGAGCCCAGCTGAGATGGCTCCACATCGTCTTCTATATGATTAGTTGCTTGTTATACTTGTTTATTCTTCATGTTCCAGTAGCTTTCATGCTTATCTCTTTTTTTTTCTTTGCTTCACTCGTCTGTAGCGCCGCTTGATAGAATAAACTATTCTGCATAAGCTCGTCTTCTTGTGTCTTGCATCTCACGGTTGAGGTTCGGTCTAGCATTTTGGAATAAATACAGAAAAGAGCTCGCGCCGAACCTTACATGGAGGTTCCGGCCTCCTTTTTAGTCATTCTATTACATCTTCTTCCTTCTGCCTCTCTCTCTCCCTCTTTCTCTTTCTTCCTCTCTTCTCCCCCCTCCAAACAAATAGGAAAACATACATGAAATTCTCGCATATAACATCCCATGCGCTTTGGATGTTCCGAGCATCAACTACTGGTAATATGCACACAATAATATTTCTTTAGAGCAAATCTCATCCGCTCTTATCTGATTATGTTATAGGACATCATTTTATGTCTATTTTCTTACCAGACATTCAAGAAACGCATATAGTCATTAAAAAAAAAGAACAAGAATGGGATAGGAATAAAGAAATTTTCCCGGAGGCCATCAATTCAGCGAATTAAGACGCGTAGCGCTATTTTTTTCCATGAGGAGAGAGTCACACTCTCGCTATTTTTACATGCGAAGCACATATGTATTTGTAAAAAGAAGTGTGACGAAATTGCTATTACGGGTAGAAGCGAGATAAGCCCTGGCCAGGCACACTCGGTCTTCGCATGAGTTATAGAATAAAACAAAACCGAGCGTATAAATAATCCTCCTCACAAGGTGTAGAGAATATTCCTTTTTTTTTCCTTCTCCGCGATCCTTTATCTTCTTTCCTATTTCAATCTTTCTTCCTCTGCCTTCCTCTGATAACGCTTATTCAAAACCTTGCGTTCTAACCATGCGCATATTATAGTGTTACCATGCCCGTGAGTGCCATTATCGCAAAAGTTAACTTCGTGGCCGAACGCCGCCGCCGGCTCCAGGTCTCCCGTCCGCTAACACCTTTCAGCGAAGAAGAAAAGAAGTACCACCAGGGAAACCTTCAGCTACTGCCCCTGGGAACGTCTGCCATAAATAATAACACGCGCTGCGTGAGACTTTCAGACGCGATAGAGGAGTTACATGATGCAAGACTGCCCGAAATACCAATGGAGTCCGTGCGATTCCACGTGTACGAAATACTGCGTAGTTCTACCGCGGCCTTTAATGGGACTTGCGGGGAGCACCTACCAAACCCCGCTAATGCTGTCCTCCGTGAGGATGTGGACAGTATAACTTGCAATTTTCCTTGTAAGAAATGTGGGACGCGACCCCACAATTTGAATCAGCATCTCATAAACAAGTATAAGTCGCACCTTCTCTATCCACACGCGCCTCTCCTTGATTCTGCGTATGGAAAAAGACAACAGCTCGTGATCAGCATGGAACAAACGGTGGAAATACCCAGGGTTGCCGATAGGAAATAAGGGACTTTCATGGCGCGACTTAGCATATAAATATCCGATGTCGACCGATTTTGACTACGGTACTGACTACTGAAATGCGTTCTCTCCAAACTGTAGTAGGTAGGTGAGACTTATTTTCTTTTCCTTGTTTACTAATTGCACTTTTAGCATGAACTGGGTGAAGTGATTGAGTACTTAGAGAAGTGCAGTTTAATAGCACGCAATCTGAACTCATTAATTCCTAGCGAGTGGAAAGCCCTGGGGCAACTTTAAAACGTTTTTCAGTACAATGCACTTGTATTTTAAGATGCACTTACTGCTTAACGACACTTTACTTCAAGTGTAACAAAATTAATAGAACTCTAAGAACATCCAGGACATTAGCTAACTCCACCATTAGTGCAAAACAATTAATTAACAGTAGCCCTCTTGATAGACTAGGAAACAGTTGGCACTGTATTACGAGTGCCTGTAAACTTGCACTCGCATGCACAAAGGCCGTTACAAATGTACCTCCAAACAACAAACTCTTTTACAGCTCAGACAATGTCACGCCTACTTAGTTCCCTACATATACTTCCACATCTTGCCCTTCCCTTCAGTACTCAATACTTGACTTCGCTACTCGAGCCGCTATCTGCCGCAGTAGTTACCCAACAGCCATCAACGTGAGTTTTCTTTAATAAAACACTAACTCAGTATCTAACACTGTGCTGTAATAGTGTCGTAGATCATACCCCCCCCCCCCTTCTAACTACAACATATTTTGGAAGTATTTAAAAACTTTATTCAACCAAATTTAACTAACATACTAACCAAAAAGAAAAAAAACCAACTAAGTAGTCTTAAAAAAAAGACAACTCACAAACAATACCATTTCATTACATAGAATAAACTCACGCACCCAAACTGTCTTCTAGTGCGTCACCTCTCACCCGATCGCAAAGGAAAAAACGCCGCTCTGCCCTTAAAAAGTTACTATTACAAGCGAACGATACGGCAGACATTTTGGGTACCCCGGAAACTCCCAAACGTGACATAAATCCACTGTCTCCCTCTACGGATTTTGATATCAAACCAGACCTTTCACCTTTTGACGGTGACCTCATGAAGCAAGAAACTCCCAGTAAAGATCAAAAACAATCATATACACCCAGGCTCAGTATGACTGAAGATCAGCCTATATACCAGTCATACAAAATTCTTGGAGATAGGATCGAAAAGTTTTCTGGTGCTGGCGACAAAACATTCGAAGAGTTCTTAGATGAATATACCGATCTAATCAGTAGATTCAAAATACCCCATGATCACGCAAAAAGCTTACTTCCGCTCTACCTTGTGGGTGGAGCCAAACTAAAATACCAAACCCTCGAGAATGCCGATAAACTTTCCTGGAGAGATTTAGTAACAACATTAGCGACTACATTCAAGAGTGATGCCCTGCTCAGCAACGTTAGAGATGAACTTCACAATTTAACTCAAGGGAAAGATGCAGTAGGTGACTTCGCTCGAAAAGTATCTGCAAAAACCAAAGTAACATTCCAGGGACAAAATAGAGACATGATTGCCCAATTAGCGGTAGATTTTTTTCATAAAAGGACTACGCCCCGACATTAGAAAAGCAGTACGCGGCCTCCCCGGAAACAATGATTTTGAAAGTATAGTGGCTAGCGCAGAAAAAGAAGCGCGTATCCTAGAACAAGAAAGACGTGAAGATCTAGAAACGGTCAAAGCAATTAACTCCCTTATAACCGATGACAAAATTGAACGCCTCGAACAGCAGATAAACAACGTAAAAGTTCAGGACAGCTCCAAAACTTCGAAATCCATCCGAGGACAAAGAATTAGACCTCCCCCTTTTAGAAACAACCGCCCAATCTTTCCGAACTTTAACAGAAATACCAGTGGCTTTAGATTTAGAAATAATGCCTACAATAATAGAGGAAGATTCTTTGGTAGAGCAAGACCGTTTGGATCACGTCCTTTCAGAAGTTTCTATTCTCCATACAACCAACAATCCAACTCTTTCATGCCTGCTTACTCAAGCCAGCTACCAAATACTATGGGAATGCAGCCGCAAAATATACCATCTGCTACACAAAACATCCGTTACCCAAGCATGATACCAGGAATGAACCTCCTGTGCGTGGTATGCGTAGTAGCCACTTTGCTATTTCTCTTTTCTCTCCCAAAAATAATTCAGTGCCGTGTTGAGGATTCTGAGCCCATGATTGCTACTGAAGTACAGCTGTACGCGAGTAAGAACGATCCCCTCCAAATACCAGCACATAAATGCTACCAGGATATTATCAAAGTTTCGGTCCACAATATCCTCTATATAAGAACATCGCATACAATTTTGGACAGGCAACGTATTTCCATTCCTAAGAAAGAATGCAAAAACGCGAGAACAGCGGAGCAAATTAGGGGACATGCGCTCCAACAGATATCACCCGGTCTTTACATGACAACCGAAATCGAAGATGCTAACTCTTCCCTACCTCTCTGGGGAACAACAACCTCCGGCATCCACACGTTTTGCACCTAAAAAACGTCGCCGTTCCAGCTCCTCGTCCAGTACTTCAACATTATCTCCGTCTCCGCCAACTTATAAGAGCTGTGCAGTAAATCCAGAAACCTTAATACCCCCCAAACCATTGTTAGTTGATACAAAAATCCAAATCAACTAAACAAAAACGCCAACATCCCAAAACTGTAGCCTTTGCAACGGACCTCATTATACATGTCTTTGTCGTGTACCTCTTCCGTTTAGTTATAGAGCAACTATCCTCCTAGTCAAGCGTAAACTATGTCCCAAGTGCGTGCGAAAGCACCATCTTTCAACATGTCGGGACACAGAACTTTGCTCTATTTGTGGCGGAAACGACCACGCCACAGTTTTATGTCAAAGACCAACTACTTTTCGTCCTAGTTCCGGAGGACCGGAACTTTTTAAAGGGGTAGGATGTAACGGTCCGCTTAAGTTTTGAGCATATACTAAGTCCAAGTGCACTAGACATGAGGCTGTTCTAGAATAGTCCGCGGCTTGTGAACTTTCCAGGATTTATTGCACACCTCGGGCATATAAAGGGGACGTGTCCTTTTACTTTAGCTTTTAGCACGGCTCAGACTTTTCATCGCGCAGGGTCTTGATGAGAGGAAGGAGCCCAGCTGAGATGGGTCCACATCGTCTTCTATATGATTAGTTGCTTGTTATACTTGTTTATTCTTCATGTTCCAGTAGCTTCCATGCTTATCTCTTTTTTTCTTTGCTTCACTCGTCTGTAGCGCCGCTTGATAGAATCAACTATTCTGCATAAGCTCGTCTTCTTGTGTCTTGCATCTCACGGTTGAGGTTCGGTCTAGCATTTTGGAATAAATACAGAAAAGAGCTCGCGCCGAACCTTACAATATCAGTTTGAACGAACAGAGAACACATATGTAGTTTCTAAACTTTTGTGTATTTGGGGCTGAACATAATAAGCAATGATGCGCCGGATTCAAAGTACGATACATTAACTAACACATGTAGGCAAGCGATTCCCTCGCATTACTAAGAGTAATATTGAAAATCAGTGATCGCTTCAGAAAACGAGCAGTAACAGTAAAAGTAACACTAATCATTCTTTCCTGCTCTTATAACTAGTAGCTATCCTACAGCCCCGATTCACAATTCTCCGCACAGTATAAGTGAAATTATAGGAAAATGCCGAATAATTTCGAACCGACTATTCCAGATCAATTCCAAGCGCCTTTAAAACAATGAGCCTAGACACAAGAGCCCTGATTGCTTAACTACACCATACTGTGTCGAAGGAAGCTCATCTCGCCTATCGCGAAATCAGCCGATTTCCGAATGAACCACACCACCTCAACCTCATGCCCGCCAATATCGATGAATGGATGAGCAGCCAGCATGTCATGAGGCTGTCAACAATATTGGAAACCCACGACAGGAAACCCGTCCACCAAATCCCTGCTCACAGACTCCTGGCGTGTTGTTACGGCATACTATATGCGGCGGAATTTGTCATAAATGGGGAAAAGGGAGAGCGAGTGTGTAGGAAAAGCGCGAAAACGTGGCATAACCACCGCCACAGTAATCCTCGTCCTCCGCCATTCGTTGCCGCAAAACACCGCCCTCGCGAGCTATAAAAACCCCAGGTCCAACCCCCTCAGGCTCGGTCCGCTCCTCTCGTCCCGCCCCACCCTCGTGTGGATCGTTTTTGCTTCCTAATTTTTCTCTTATTCTTTTGTCTTTTCATTTGTACCTCTTTTATTTTCCTTCCTCACAGACATCGTTTTCGTTGGGGCAGAAGGGGCCTCCCTCCACACGCACAATGGCCTCTGCACTGCAGATGGACTACCCCGGTGGCCTAAGCTATCCCAATGCTCCTCTACTCCACCTCGACTTTGGAGGCAGGAACATTTTCTATGCGATGAAGCAGGTCTGGCTCGCGGTGGAAAAGGAACCTCTTCAGAACCTGAATCCCTGGTTAGAGCTGAACCTCAGTACATCCCAACCCGCCCTCTGACACCCACGGATGACGAGGAGTCGGATTATACCGACGAGGAAGAAGAGGACGGCATCTATTGTGACGACGAACCAGATGGCAATAATGACTATGTGTAGAGCACCCTTCTAATCTTCCAATTGTGAGTTTTATCTTCCTCTTTCATATAAATTATTCTTCCTCCTCCTTATCTTCTGCCACTTCTTCAAAAGTTGTAACTAAAGTCGCTGTATCACCACATCCTCCTTCTTTTGGTATGTATCGTATTTCTGGTAGCCAAATTACCCGTTCTTCCTTTCCTCCTTCGGACCGAGAGTCTTGTATGTCCGCCTTTTCGCCGGACCGCTTCATTCAAGACCTCCATAAACCCAAACCTCACCTCCCACTTGCGCCACTGCCACCAATACCCGACCGCAGACCCCTCAAACTAACATGCCTTCTCTGCTATGGAGGCCACCCTACCCATACATGCATTTTGTGTTAAAGCCTCAATCCTCACAGAAAATAACCTGTGCGCAAAGTGCGCAAAACATCTACGGACTGCTAACAGTCATCCAAGACGCGTTCGATGGGGCAACCGGCGAAGCGATTCCCCAAATAAGGGCAGCAATGATTCGCAATGACACATGCGCCGACACCTACTGTTGCAAGTGCACACTTTGTACGGAAGAACACATAAGCTTCACCTGGAAAGAACATCTCCAGGAACAGCACGGAGCGCAAGTAGAGTTTCCTGAAACGCCAATGCTCCAACTCGGCATGGGAAAAGAGGAACGGTTTCTCACATGAAGCAAATTTGGCTCCAACTTCCTCGGAAAGCCCAACGTGACTCAGGAACATCGATAAAACCACAGTCTGAGATGGGAACGTGGACTCCAAGATTGTCCAAGTACGGCGCCACTCCGACCCCACGCCACTACTAACGACCAATCAACTAACAACTGTACTCTGATCGCCGCCACCAATCGTCAACATCCGCAAGAATCCATCAGCGGAACCATTCAAACCATCAAGTCTACCAGATTCAACCGACAGAGAAGTCGGAATAGCTCATCTTCATCATCGGATGGCTTCGATGACTTGTCAAAACCATCAACGCGTGGCTGGAAAAGGTTCCGGCACAACTCGTCAGATGACTCCGATGGCGAACCTGTTATGTATTTTCCGCCGCAGCTCAAGGCCCGTTGTAGATCCATCAGTCCTCCTCTTTTGCCACCACCCATGAGGCCCAAAATCCTCTCAGCCAGTACGCCTAGGTCCAGTCACAGTAGGTCCCCAGTCTTCAAACTCACGTGCCCCATGTTGAATGAGCGACAATCCACCCCACCCCCGCCGCTTAATATGCAGGTCCTCCGCCCTGCAACATCAAAGCCTCAATATCCCCCTAAGTGCCTCCTCTGTTGTGGAGGTCATATGACACAAAATTGTGGCACAAACATCCCATTTTGCGTAAAGGCCACAAAATTGCTGGTCGAGGCGAAACTATGCGCAAAATGTTTAAAGCCGCACCACATTTCGACATGCCTTGATTGTACACCCTGCCGTAAATGCTGTCAAACGGACCATCCAACCGTGCTCTGCAACATAAGACCACAGCCACTCTTTGGTTCCGGGGACCGGAACTTCCTAAGTGGTAAGATGCAGAGAAAGCGCGAAGTAACTAAGCGCCACCGTGATCTCCCTCCCCGCCATTTGTTGCTGAAAAAGGCCCCGCTCTAAGAGGTATAAAAGAGGCTAAGCTCTCCTGTTCGTTTCGCGCTGCTTCTCCCCTTTTTTGTTAGGTTTTCTCTTCTTTCTTTTCTATTGCTGAGTTCGTTGGGGCAGGAGGGGTCTCCCTCCTGCCCATTGAGGCCACTTGTTAGGCCCTTGTTTGCTTCCATAGCGCCATATTTATTCCATGCTCCTTGTGTTGTAATGTGAAGTGAAGGATAAACTCATCTGTACTGTGTCTAGGCTAAATCGGCGATAATGGAAAAGAGTTTCGGAGAAGTGCGTGTTGAGAAAAGAAAAGTGCTACATTGGTGAAATCGAGAAGTTCCAAGGTACCACGTTCTTTTGAGACCTTTTTAGGCGGCGTTGAATGTCTCTTCCAAGCTTCTTGGTTCCACCAAGCAGTGGGAAAAGGAACAGTCCAGGCCTGAAGTGAGGGATCACCCCACATGTATTGTATATTAGCTTTTAACACTATGCTCCCTACCTACGACGACAACATCTGTTATACAGTGGGTTCAAGGATGGAAACAGGTCTGGCCAATCCGCATGCCCCCCTACTCCAACTCGGTTTTGGAGGCACCGATACCTTCACCGTCCTTGAACAACTATGGGTGGTTCTGGAGAAAGAACTCGTCCAGAACCTAAATCCTTGGGAGCGGGTCAACGCCGAGCCCAAATACATCCCAAATAGTCCGCTACCACCGAGCGTCGATGAAGGGAGTGTAAGCGACTTGGACGTAGATCCCGTTCCCGATGGAGTATATACATCCGATGAGGAAGACGATGCCATTGAACCAATTCAACAATGAAGCACAAACCACCCCACTACGCAGTAAGTTCATATTATCTATGTTATAACCTACGACATCATACGGATTCAAGTCCAGGGCAGAAACGGGCCCATATTCTTTTTTTATTACACACATTTATCCCCCTCTAATCTTTTTTTAGTTACAGTACTTATTACCATTTAATCATAAGTGTAGGAAAAGCGCGAAATGTGCTATTACCAACGCCACCATAACACTCATCGTCCCGTATTTGTTGCCGCAAAAATCCCGCCGCCGAGAGCTATAAAAACTTCACGCCAGCCCCTCGAGCTGGTTCTCGGTCCGCCCCTTCTCGCCTTTTTTTACTCGTTTTCCTCATTTCCTATTTTTTGTGTGTTTCTGTTTCCATTAGTTTCTCGCTTCTTGTTTTGCCACACACCTTGTTCTCGTTGGGGCAGGAAGGGCCTCCGTTCTGCCCCATAAAGGCCATCTGTTGGGCCACAGTAATTACTCGCCGTGTTATCCCCTATTCCCGTGTTCCACATAACCACGCACATTACAAGTGAGAGTATAGGAAATTTTTAAATAATTCCGCATTAAATGTTACAGATCTCTCATCATCGTTATCTTGAGTTGTAAAGCGCAATCTATCATCGCCAAATGACATCATTGCACCACTTGCGACTATTGTCTGGCGTATCAGCACCTTGAGTTGTCAGAGTTCGAAGAATGCCATAGATATATCTGTAAGAAAAGCAAAACCGTACACAGATTCGCACTTTAGTAATAACAATCGTAGCCAGTCAAACACCGTACTCCGTTATCATCATCGTACATAAATAAAGCCATTAATCAAATTCGCGCGAGGCACGCGCAATCTCAATCCCTGAGGAGAAGACGGTATAAAAGGAAAAGTGGGAGGAGCTTGGTTCTCTGCTGGTTTTTTTCCTCACCGCCGGGCACCGGCTCCTTTTTATGTCCTTTTTTCTCATCTTCCCCTCTTTTATATTAATGTATTGTGCTCGTACTCTGTACTGCTTTTGTGCTCATAGTTTGATGAATTGCACTGGGGCAGGAGGGGCCTCTCTCCTGCCCCATTCAGGCCATATGTTAAAGGCCACATATGTTTTGCTTTGTTTGTCGGCGCTATATACATGTTCTAATTTATTCACATCCTCTTTCTATCATTACGTAACCATGAGAATAAATCGCTTGCTTGGTGGTGTTGCGCAGGTGTGGTAAGTCCAGGGTGTAAGCATTAAAACCTTTTGTACACATGAAATAAGGGAGAACCGTCGTCTTGGCGGATTATGGGAGTTCCGGCTCTCTAGTGGGCTAGCAAAGATCAGACTAAAAGTCGGGGAGAAGAAGTAAATAAAGGAGGACGAAGAACAAGATTTCTACACATCCACCTCGGTCAAATGCCGTCGAACATGGGTCTATGGGTGAAGCGGCACCATGTTGTCAGGCTAACAGATGTTATGGAAATACTGGATGGAAGATCTCTTCACGAGATCTCTGAATATCGACTCCTGGCATACTTTTACGAAATTATTCTGGTCGCCTCTACAGCGATAGACTGCACCGATGGCGGTCATATCATCGACCACG
Source organism: Ancylostoma ceylanicum (assembly GCA_000688135.1). Classification (NCBI taxonomy): domain Eukaryota; kingdom Metazoa; phylum Nematoda; class Chromadorea; order Rhabditida; family Ancylostomatidae; genus Ancylostoma; species Ancylostoma ceylanicum. Next base: position 3,286,516 of record JARK01001338.1, on the reverse strand, counting down.
AGTCCCCGCTGCTATGTACCGAAATTAGCTCGAGGACGCGCATAAATTTGCGCGATGACCAGAATGTTTCGCTAGCACAAGTGCTAAAAAGAGACTTGGATGTCGACGTAAGATTCCCAGACGCCCCACTTGTTCATGTCTACATCAAAGGGCTCCAATGATATTTCACCATGGAGCAGATATGGCCTATTCCGCGACTATCACACAACCATCCGGCACATCCTTGCACTTCTTCAGTTCAACATTGGTAAGAGAGATCTGTGTTGTCCCATGGAACAGATGTGGTTAAAGCTGCCCCACGACGAGTATCAGTGCGTCCGGCAGGAGCAAAATATGTGCGAAATAATGTCAGAGCCACAAAGCCACTCATACAGAGAACCACAGTATATACTCCGCTCGCAGCTCAGACGAAGAAAGGATCACGACTCGAGCGTGGATCCGTACAGAGATGGAGTCTGGAGCTTCGCTGAAGACGAAAATGCTTCATTTTCATCGTTGCCTCCCGTATCCCCTCTACCTCACCATGCCGACAACGAAGCCTAAGCAATTTTCAGCTATTCACCTAACTCCTGTGTGAAAAGTGAAAAATGAGGCATTGCTAAGACCACAGTAGTAATACGCTGCCATTCGTCAAACCGTAATCCCGCCCTCATGAAGTATAAAAAGAGGCGAGCCAGACTCACCGCCATCTTTTCACCCCCTCTCTGTGTCGTATTCAAACTCATTTTTGATGTTTCTGATGTTTCCTTATACATAGTTAGTATCACTTGTTTTCTGTTAGAGGGCAGAAGGGCGTCTGCTTCTGTCCCGTCTCTGTTTTCATTATGACCTAACACATTATATTCACTTCCTTTGTCTAATACTTATCTGTTCAGTGTAAGTCTTTGCTAAATTCAACCATCATTACGCAAGTAATAATGTCACATATTAATCATTGCACTATAATTGCTTATTCATGTTTCATTCGGGTAAAGCATCTTGTTAGCCCCTGTTTCCGATGGTAATCAAAGGGAATTTTTACCTAAGCACCATTATTGAAGGAGAAGGAGTCCGGAACAATAAAATCGCTATCAACTTAACGCTACAAAAATTCTACCGATCTCGAGAACCCACATCGAACATATTGAACATTTATTTTTTGATTACTTTTCACTCACTCTATCTTCCCTTTCATCACTATTGCCAACCCGCTCCTACATACATACAACAACAACCTTGAAGCGTAACTTTACCCCGAATGATCGCTGCCAACCACTCCGCTCCGAGAAAGAACAGAGGGTTTTTGAACACCATGAACGAATGCCATGAAGAACGAGAATTTTTGGGGAGTATAAAAGGCAGCACCCACGGAAAATTTCGTGTTTGAGCTTTCGATCGTTTTGGAACCTTCTCAGACATTCACTGGATTGAAGCCGATCCCGAGAGAAATTGGAGCCGCATGTCATCTCGGCTCCAATCCGGGAAGTGGGTGGTGCTAGGGCTCCATACGCTGCCCATTCGGGCCCCCATGGAGAACAGTTGGTAGCCTTTCGGTGGCTCATTTGTTGTGACATGTTCGCTACCATGGGGGCCACTCGGAAGCTATTCGGTCGCCTACCTGTCTTAACCCGTTCGCTATCCCCATATCACTGCTTACTATTATCGGGTAGTAACACGTTCGCTGATCGCAAGTTACGAGTTCTCGAGCCTGAGGATGGCGAATACGGGCCGAATGAGTTCCTGTAGTAGTTACACCGCAGCGTCAGAGTTTGTTTTGTTCCATACACGCTGTCATCCTTTCTAAATGTAAACACGAATATGGCAAATGTTTCGAATGAAATTGTCTTCCTTATAACTTCAGTGACTTTTCGCCCATGGTTCGGTGGAAAAGGATTACCTGAGACTCGATACTGTTACATACTGATCCCCAAAATTATGGGAATTTGATGATGCTCGACATTTCACATGCAGTACATAGGTGAAACTACTCAAACGCTGAGAACACGTATAAGCCAACATGAAAGAAGTTTTTGAAATTAGACTTGGACACCTTCTTAGTTGATCATTTTAGGAAATCAGGACATGATCCATCACTCATAGATATAGATGTTTTGGATTATGTAGAGGAAGCATGTGACACTAAAAACCAACTAAGAGTAAGAGAGCTACTTTGGATAAAATACATGATCACTGCATTTCCTTTCGGATTCAATGATCAAATTAAGGGCTTCGGAAATTTGTCAGATGACGTTAGTCCTCTAGAAAAGAAAGATCACCCATACTTCAAATTTCCATTTAAAAGGAATAGAGTTACAGGTAAGAAAAGAAGGTCAAGAAAGAAAAGTAAATGCAGTGACAGAACAGATGATATAATGGCGGAGATAGACGCACGTAACGGAAATCCTCTTTATAGGTATTTCAGAACTTTGAACAAATACGATATAGATAGGCTAATTGACCTTGCATTCAGCGCGCGGTTTAGAGTTTTCGAATACAAACTAAAGTATAAGATATATGCATTAATAGCTAATCCATTTTGAGGAAGAAGATCTACGGATAAAAGACAAGGGGACGAACTATTTGCTAGTGTGCAATATTTCGGAGATATCATCCGTAAACTAAACATAAGTAAAATATGCAATAAACTTGAGTTAAAGGATATAATTGCTGGCTATGTACAAGACCCTCTGAAGGTCCAAAAAATCAAAGAAGTAAAAGTTAAATTGACTTATAAAACAAATTCACCATTGGCTTTGAAACTGTTTAATTATAACAGGTTTCTCAAACAACTGAATAGAGAGAGTGTTGAGTATATAGTAAGCAATAAATGTTCATGCATGAACTATGTGGAATATGTAGACCCGCAACTAGGGCATGTATGCACAGGAAATTTGAACATAATCAAAGACGAAAGATTAAGAAAGATATTTAGCAAAGGGTCTAAATATAGAGCTCATGTGAACGTGACCAAAGAGCAAATATTTTTAGAAGTCAGTAAATTAGCAACTGATATAGCTAAGAAACTCAGAATCAGAATTAGATATAGTAGGGAAGCAGAACTACTGGTAGCAGAGCAAATAAGTAGGTACATACGAAAAAGTATTAGATCTAAGCCATACATCTTATGCAATAAAGTAGCAGTAGAAAAGGATAGGTACAGGAGGAGTAAATTGGATGAGTTACATAAGAATTTCGTAGTCACACCGGTAGACAAGGCCTCATCTAACTTTAGCATAACATGTAAGAAATTGTATATCATGATGATCGAGAAAGAAATGGAACAAACCAATAACGATGAGAACACCTACATACCGACCTCTTACGTAGAAGAAGATATTAGAGAAATTCATAGAAGGCACATTGTTAGCCTAGGTATTAAAACTGTAGGAAAGTTCAAAGATGTACCCAAGATTTATGGCATACCCAAAATGCATAAAGACCCTATCAAGTTTCGTTTCATCACTGGTGCTAAGAAAAGTACGCTTAAGCCACTCTACAGAAAATACTCTCGCATTTTAGCAAACGTTTTGGTAGCTACTGTAATGTCATAAAACATAGAACTGGAATCAAACATTATTGGTCCATAGACAACAGTATGAAGGTAGTTAATGATATTTTGGCAAGCGAGAGAGATACGCAAGTTTTTTCGGCTGACTTTTCGAGCTTTTTTACTAATCTACCTCATCAAGTAGTTAAAGAAAATATCCGTAAATTAATAACACAATGTATGAGGGGATATAATTACGTTAGATTACAGGGAGATAACGTTAGCTACGCTAATGCTGATAAACCTAATGCCCCGAAATGCCGCTAATGCCCCGAAACCGGTTAGTGCAAAAATCCTAGGAATGTTGGTAGTGTTCTTCATACTATCTTTACTAATCATTCACTTCACGATCTCAATTTAAGTTGCTTTTATCTTCTCCTAATGTATAGGTTGATTGAACTCTCTATCCATAGATAAAATGCCTGAAGTCGTTCTTGCATGTGGAAATTAAAAGTGTATGAATCTATGAAGGTATTGGGCATCCCTTATCTACAATAAGAATTTATTTCACAAAAAAATAATAGGTTCAGAAAACGTTTTGGAAGAACGGTGTCGCATTTCTATAACCCTAAAAAGAACGTGTTCCAACGAGAAACTTAGCCTCTTGTTTTGAACAGTTTCCTTGGACTGGAAAAGAAAAGCGCAGCTAGAAATGGAGCCTAGGTTCAGTACTGCCCTCTGGATACATGACAATACTCAAAACTTTAGATGAAACAACAAAATAGGGTTCGAAGGAAAAAAGGTCCATTTATTGCGGTGGAATGGTGGTGGTACCTGTTTTCGCTCAGGCCGAGAAAATTTTGCTAATTATCGGAGAAATTGTTTTTCAGCATATCGCCCAATATTTTTGGAAACATTTGATTTGGGAATTATAGCGAAGTGCCATTGTCTGGTCAACTAGTACAGCCTGACATCTCCATGATAGTATGACCGTTCTGAAAATACCGATGGGTCGGTGGAAACTTGTGAGAAAAATCGGTGGACACTTGTGAGTGTCAAACTGGAAACTTCTCCCCGTATGCTTATTTGTCTTTTTTGACCTTATCGTTCTTCTGCTCGTCCATGGTAGTCAAATTTCGTCTGTCTAGGGAAAGATTCAGGTTGAGCGACGAGAGAATTTTAGCTACAGTCGGTTATTTTGTGTACTTCAGAGAAGGAGATCATAGGGAAAGAACGGATGGCTTGGAAGAGATTGTATGAAGTGCGTTGAGCTTCCATGTGAATGGGCAAAACTATGAATTATTGGTTGGATGCGATTTGTTTTTTTTTTTCAGTGTCATTCCGGAAACTTTTCAACCCGCGCTCGTGCAAGTATGCTCAGGTTTGAAGAATAAAGGACATGGAGATTATTACAAAATAATTCTGTTTGTACGCGAGGAATATGTTGTTTTAGCTCAAACATGGATTTGCGACAGTGAATGCTGAGGACGTGGAAGTCTAGTGTCCTTTCCATTTTCAACGGCACTCTACTGATGATTTCTATCTGCTAGAGTGAGGTGCTGGAAGATGGTTCCGCTGAAGACGCTTCAATGCAACCGCAACAACACTCATCCCGACAAAACTTAACATAAATGAGATTCTACCGCCTCAGTTCTAGTTATCTTTTCTGAATAGTCCCTATTCTCCTCTATTCTCACAGGCAGGTTATAGATCATCCAATTCTTTCCCTTGTCATGGAAGTACAACTTACTATCCAAAACCCCTCAATGGTCGATATGTTGTCGAGCTGCATCCAGATGCTTTGTTTTTCCATCATCGCATACGTATATGGTCGTTCACACGCCCGATACGTATTGTTCTCCTTTTCAGCTCATGGTCGGGAAAAAACTGAGAGGAAAGCGCAGTGAAACGCGCACTTCTCATTGTTGGCATGTTTGCATGCCACCCAAATGTCTGTTTGTCATTTTAACTGTTGGACAGGTAGGTTGGATCTCTCAACCATTTCTAAGCTTCTTGGTTACGTAATTGTGAATCTTCTGGGTGCCCAGTAAGCATTGGCGACCGTGGAATCTTGATTTCTTACCAAAAGGGATGTACTGATGGGAGAAGTGGTACAACTAGACAAACCACAACAATTAGTTAATTATTTTGAGCTCTGGTAAGGATTAATGATGGAGGCACAGGTGGAACTCCTAATTCTATCCTTCCCTCTCTTTTTCTTCAGAACATTGCTGCTGACCAAATGTAACTGTGATCTCCTGTCTGCCCACCACTTTGTAGCAAATTTCAAAAATCCGGGCTCGCCCGCCGCGCCGCTTCACCTGTGCGTTAGCGATCTAATTGTCTGCGCATCCGCACACTTCATTGATATCATCGTTTCAACCTTGAATGTGTTGTGACATAGCCAGTGGGACCACAGAAGTATCCAACTCCGTGACAAGAAGTACTTTGCTGGGCTGTGATTGGTCGATTCATAGGTGCGTTCAGCTGCAGTCTTCAGAGATACGAGCGGAGCTGGGGAGAAATAGACAAGCTTCCGAAGGTTGAAAGAGACAGATGAATGGTGGTATCGGAGACGACAAACTATAAGGAAGTGGCCAACGATGTCATTCAATGCGTCGTATTTGAAGAACCAATCGAGGACATACACGTGCGGCGCGGTCGCGTCGCGGCATATGTCTTCACCGCCTCTCAAAGTCTCCTATACTGTCTAAAGGTGAAGGACCACCGCCAAAGACTAGGCAGAAATTTTTTTTCAATTTTCAAAAAAAAAAAAAACAGATACAGAAGAGTAAATTTTCTTGTCTACGCATCCTAATTCTCGTTGATTTTATCCAGGAAAACGTGGCCATGCCCACATGGCTACCTACACATACTACTGCTTTTCCATCTCGATTATTTAACAATTTATTTATCCTATAACAGGTGTACACGTGCTAATCATGGCCAAACATGTAAAAGCACAAAAAGTAAAACATAATAGTATTTACACACCGGTGCTGAATAAAAACCCGTAAATCTCTGATTACTGTACCTGACTAGTTTTGTCCGTGTTCACACAATTCTAACACTACTACAGTATCACAACGGTGATCGTGTCAAGTACAGTAAAATTAAGAGCAGAACGAATGACGAAGACGTGAACTGTCGTGGTGAGACGGAGGTATGTGGCTGTACTTCTAGTGCTTGTTCGGTGGAATCGGTTGAGTATAGGGAGACGATTGAAAGACCGGATCCTTCGTCCTGAAAAAAAAAATATTTGGAGTCAGAGGGAGTCAGAGTTGGCATGGATGATTTCAAATGGAATACTGGTAGAGAAATTACTGAACTAAAGGGAGTAAAAGCCCGAAAACCGTAAATGCACTTTAAAAAAATGTCGTAAAAGCCTCATTCAAGAAGCTGTTTGTCTTGTCCAAAGAGAAAAAGGATGATAAATAACCAGTAAATAATGAACAAACAATTAAATACAGTGCGCGTCGATGGCTTAGAACGCCGCGCAACCGCGCCGCACGCGCCGAAATCGTCGTCGCCAGCCATCGGAGTACTATTTCTATGCGCTTTTCTCCCGAATTTAGTGATATTTTCACTTTTTTCATGTTTAATAACATGAAGTAGCATAATGACAGCAAACGGCATCGATTCCGGCGCGCGCGGTGCGGTTGCGCGGCGTACTTGTCAGGGCTGTAAATGGGTCACCGCCATCGACGCTCACTGTAGCTTGTGTATAAATATGTGGTAAATAGTGAATAAACCAGTAAGTAAACAGAAAGGATATATTGAAACCATCTCTAAAGTTCTTCCTACTATGTCTAAGGTTATGTACTCCAAAGGTATGTATTATTGACGAGTGGGAGTTCTGTGTATTAAGTAAAAATGGAAAAACTGCTATCAGATGTTTACTCACCATTTTTCTACTATTTTCTCCTACTTTATTCTTATTTACTGCCACTACTGGCGAAATTCCTTCATCCAAGAATTGAAAACTTACATAATCCTCATCATCTGAGTCTCCGCTCCCACTACCTTCCACTTGGTAGTTTGTGTAGTTCTGACCGTACAGAACATTTTGGAGGCGGAATGCCAGCATTCCTAATCGTAGGCGTTCATCGACAAAAAGACCTGGAATAAGAGACATACTAGAGTCCAAGGGAGAGGAATGAGGAGACGATAAAAGAATTAGGGACTATCAAAATTTTTCTGAGGTTTGCTGAATTTTGACCAGTAAAGCGGAAGCCATCAGTGGTGGGATTATGGAATATTTCTAGGAAGGAATTAGTTCATATGAAAGTGTTTTTAAAAAGTGTTGTTTCGATAATAAACTAATGAACTTTTTCCGTGAATATAAAGTAAATGGGCTTCGAGGTAGCGATCTTTGTCTGGGAAACTCGTCCGTATCGGACTAGCGAGAAGATCACAATCTTCTCTGGGACGTTCACGATCCCCACCGCTGTAGTCTTGGTCCGTGGAGCAAGTCAGACACCATGAAATTCTAGAGAATCTCGGATGCTATTTTGAAATTAGATTTTAAAAGTGTAGCCATTTTTGGTTGGCAAAGGGGAAGTTCAAACTTCACAGAAAAAAATCCATATTGAACAGTTAGTATATGAGTGGTCTCTTGACAAGAACAGGACTTCATAAAGGTCGCGGTTCCCTCCCCCTCATCCCAAGAAATATCGTACTGAGTGTTTCTTCTTATTCCAACTGTGTCAAGCATCCCCTAGTGGAACTCATGAACGTTCTCGAGGGGACTGTAACTCTCTTGCTGATCAAGAATGAATGAGTTTCCCATACAAAAACTGTTATTCTTCGTCGTCAATTTCCCTGACTTGTTATATCAGAGTTCCAGACAGAATACGCCATTTTCGCTTGGGAAACACGTCCATCTTAGACTTGTGGGTAAGGTAACGCGTTCCCAAGAACGTTCGTGGTCCAACCATTGGCCTTCGTCTTGAACCTGGCGTTTTATTCCAATGAAAACCCCCATGAAACGAGCTTCTGTAAGTCCTACTCACCTCTATAGGGCAAGAATCGATCCGCTTGATATTCTGGATTGAGATTTTGCCTTGCTAGACCGTCTCCCGCAACTTCTTTCGTGTACGGAGCAGTCTCGGTCCCGTTCCAGCACGATTCGCCCTCTTTGGCCACCAGCCCAGAATCCGAACAGAACGACGTCGGCAGAGCGGTGAACCATCCCCGCAGAGATTCGAGCTGAAAGGTCGCAATTCTTCCTTGAACACTTCTCAAAATTCCTCTCTGGCTATTCACACCTTGCAGTTTTCTAAGCGGCTTAAAGGCGGAGCACTTGTCACTTTTCAGCGCCGTAATACTCTTATCGCTCCCCTAACAAACAGCAAATGTGTAGGTGGCGACTCACCCGTTCAGCGAACGATGTCATCAACGAGTTCAGCACTTTGCCGTAGTTCTCGGATCGTTCCGTGATGCTCCGTGGCACGACGTCACGACGCCGACGAGCCGAGCGCTGATGACGAACCGAACGCATCAGATCCTCGATTGGATAGCAACGTGCTATCACCTGGAACAGACCAAATAGAGCCTAGGACCCTCAGGACTGTGGGGCTAAGGAGTTTGTTGCGCTAATAAATCTCCAAGCGGCTCGGTCTTTTGTTCAGTGTAACATGTCGACCTGTGTTTTATTGTTGGCCCTGTTTGCTAATTGCCGGTCACCGTTTTCTCGAACGGGTCACTGGAAGACCATAATCAGTTCGTCTGCGCATCAATGTCTGCCACTAATTATGACCGATTGATCAATTTATTGATTGAGTGGGGTGGCGCTAGGATTGGATCGTGGGAAGGGGCAAAACCGCATACGGTGAAGAGGAAAAAGTAAAGGTTAAAGTAGGGGAGGAAGAGACAACTAATAACTAATTAAGACCGATTGATCGATTTATTGATCGAATAAGGTGGGGCTGGAAAGAATCGTGGGAAAGTGCAAAACTGCGTACGGTAAACGGAAAAAGTAAATGATGAGTGGGAGAAAATTTCCGTTCAATAATTTCATATTTTTAGTACTGTATATAATTTCGAAGAATGGAAAATTTCTTGGAATTTCCAGGGGTTTCTTTGCTATGGAAGTAAGGTAGTTGCGTTTTTTTCGCGATCATAGTCGGGAAATCGCGCATCGGAAATATTGTCTGTTTTTCTCTGTACTCTCTCCAACTCCCATGCACTTTCCCGCGCACTTTTGCTCCCTGACGTCTTTTCAAAACTCTTCCCCACTGAAATAAGACGAGCATATTCCTTCTGAAGACGTGTGTATTCCCTCTCTCTCTCTCTCTCTCTCTCTCTCTCTCTCTCTCTCTCTCTCTCTCTCTCTCCTTCTCTCTTTCTTTCTCTCTCTCATTCTTTCTTTCTCTCTTTCTTTCTCTCTCTCATTCTTTCTCTCCCTCTCTTTCTTTCTCTCTCCCTCCCTTTCTTTCTCTTCGTCTCTCTTTCTCTCTCTTTCTTCCTCTCTGGTACCTCCTTTGATTTTGCCTTCTTGGATCCCATGGACCCATTCGGAGCTTTTTCCAAACTTAGAGTCTTATTTTACTGTATTTTACCGCCAAGACGTAATGTAGTAGGCAGCTCCAATAAGAAAAAAAATCCATCATCTAATGCCCGTGATATTTAATTAAGAATAAATAAATAAATAAATAAATAAATGTTTTCTACCAATTTGACACGAAAAAACCCTAATATTTTAAAATTTCAAAGACCTGCGAAGCCGTTATTCAAACTGCGCCGGGTATGGTCAGGGCATGAGCATGATCCCATTTCTTGATTGATATGCAAATTTGTTTGTTGTGGTCCTTGACCCATGCGGGTTTTACGACTTGCACACAACCAGCAAACAGCAGCACACATTGCGCATGTTGTCTGTCCGGTCGGTGATGGTTTGTCGTCGAGAACAATGCTCAAAGCGCATGACATCGATCATAAATCCTACCAGAAATCGCGCACAACAACATCGGCAGGAAGTGGCAGTTTCTACATGGCCTACACTCATTTGATGGGAATTGATCCACATTCAGGAGTGTGCATGTGCACGTAGGTGTCTAATCTTCTACATGGAGTAGCTGTTCCGAGTTTCTTTAATGGATCTGCTCCTGAATTTGCAGAAATTAGGCGAACTGACCTTATTGGAGACAGTTACACTCCGTTCCTGCATCTCCATGACAGCCTCACTGATTTGAACAGGAAGCGGTTGCAACGTGTTGTGCAGATTTTGAGATCCTCGAATACGTGCAGAGATCTTCACCATCGAATCTAAATGTAAATATTTATGTTGAAAATATTCTAAAAATAAAAAAATTGAGAAAATATGGAAGGCAATGGAGGTAAAAAAATTGAATTCAGGTAAAAAAAATTAAATTTCAGGAATTTAGAGAATGACATTATTGTTAGAAAAAAAGACTGTGGGAACTTCTCGCTTCGGTGGCGGAATCCGTTAAAGTTCCCAGAAATGCTATGACCAACCCGCCCCTCTGAAGTGGACGAGTTTTACGGGCAAAGATATGTTTCAGGGTTATGCGTTACTATTCAACGAATTAACGCATTAGCGCGTAACGGCCATTTTTCAGTAAAATAACAAACTAACGGATTAACGAAATTTGAAATGTTTATAATGCGCAGCCACGAGTATGCTTTATATAGCGATGATAGTACTGATGAAGATAGCGAGAGAAATGATATTTTCCTTGGGCAACTCGTCCACTTTGGATAACCGTAAAGCTTATTATTAGAACATTCTCTAGAACTTTTCTATTAATCTCCATGCTCTCTTCTTTGAACCTGGGCATTCCGTGATATGAGTTTTATATTGTGTTTAGTTAGGCAAAATAGTAAACATAACCTAGTTTGGCTGAACACTGTGTAAAATTCATTCCCTAGACCGTTCATGAATCTAGTGTAGGACGTTAAAGCTGAAGTGGGCGGCATGAGCGGGCTCTATGATTGGCTGATTGCCTGTTTTGACCACTCGCAGGGCTCAGCCACATCGCCCTTTCAAGGTACAACTCTCTACACCCTCATGAATCTCACTACAGATCTCTTTCTTTTCTGTATGGGACCTTTCGCGATTTTTCACCTACACGTACAGGAGGAATTTTCAACAGTGGATTTGCGGTTTATCCCAAAAAAACCTGGCCCTGCCACCAAGCATTAGCGCTTTTAACGTGTTAACTATGGTGTCAACGTGATTTCAGCCGTGAACCAGGGCATCACTTGTTAATTACTGTACAAACAGGTCAAGTCACACGGATAAACATGTTACTAAGGGATTTCTCTGGAGTGAGAGATACTAGCAATGATCCAGGGATTCCTGGTTCATGGAAGTATTGCCTTCGTGGGGAAGAGAGGAGTAAAACAGAGGGTGTAATGGGAACATGGCAAGATGAAAATGTTATTGTTACTAATTTTCGAGAAATGGTTCTATGAGAATCCCAGAAAGGAGGGAACAGTGGCCGTTTTCGGGATTTTTTGTATTTCAGAAGGAAAAATTCCTTCCAGAATACCTACAAACTAATGGTTCATTTACTGGGCTACTTTATGACATCGACTAATTAGATGGTACTCAGCAATACGAATATTTACTATTTGTTAGTGTTATTTAATCCCTGGAGATGGATTGATCTATTAAAAATTTTCTGGAATTCCTGTCTACCTATTCCACCCCGTAGCATCACCTGCTCCATCAGGATTTCTATGGAACTCATGATACCCCCCGTGGAGACTTAATCCGCCAGCGCGACCGCTGTCGTCCGCACGACTGATGGACAATATTTATGAAAGTTCTCAGTTACGTATTAAGCTGGCCCAACAGGCAACGCACGGACCAGATCCCCTGGATGCTGGGCAGCGGGCCAAGGAGCCCTCATACCCCATCGAAAGTACAGCTTTTGGGCATTTATCGGGATGCTTTTGATAATCATTCAGCAGCTCCCCTGCCTATTTTAGGTGAGAAAAAGGAGAAGAGAAAGCTGAAAGAAGAGAAAGCAACAATCCAGTTGCCCTTCGACGACCCGACCCAATTCCTATTGAAAACCTGCATGCACCATTGAATTTCGGCGCATAAAAAGCTGGACGAACTGGCGGAAAGTTCAAAACGACTGATACACAAAGCCGCGCCGCCGCCTGCCAGCGCCGAATGAGAGCAACATGAGTCGGACTATACTTGTAATGAGAACTTTACACAAAACAATCGGGGACAACTGTCACAAATATGTCGACCTTTAGTAGCTTACCAATCACAGCGTTCCATTGTTGATCAATCTCGGCCCAATCGCCTAGACATCCTTTCATGACGTTCAGACAAAGGCCGGGGCAGGATTTGGACTCTTGGGCACCGGTACAGAGGGAGCAGTCCCACATCCTGGCCAGGTTCAGGCTGCATTCCTTGGAAGTGGATATCTGGAATTGTGGGTTCAATCGATACGATCACGATCGATAACTTCACAAATTTGGCAAAATCTTGAAAATATTAAAAAGGTAAGTATAAGTAAAAAGCGAGTAAAATTCGATGTTTCAATGGGTTCATTTATGTAGATACAGTCCTTGTCAAAAAGATAGGCGGATTCAGCGTGCTGTTTGACAGCGTCGCGGCCGCAGAATCGCGGTGGGACCTACTCGACCCTCTCACTCGGAGCATGCTCTCCCTAGGTCCATCGTTCAAGTCCTATCGCGACTCTGCAGTTGTAGAATCCCTCTATGATTTTGAGAAGGAACATACATATGGGATACAATCAAAATCTATCATATATAGACCTTTTGACTGTTGAGGTGTTGATTTGATCTACTATTGACCAGTCTTTAATCGATTCTTGAATGTTCTGGAAGCACACCTTTTCGAACATACAAACTTGATGGCGTTTTATGTGCTCGAGTTTATACTCCGTTCCACGAGGGAAAATAGTTGGGGAAACGCCACAGAGAAAAAGAGCGCGGGAAAGTGCGCAGAGATTGGAGAGGTTGCAGAGAAAAACAGACGCTGTGCACGAACACTCAATTATCGTCGCGTGTGGAACAGTCTGTACTAGTCTCACTTTCTTTATCACTGCTCTGAGATCGCATGCATCATTGAGATTACCCAGGGTAAACACGTTAACGCTTCCCAGATTTACCCATTATTAGCGCGGGCGTCGTTATGTTTACCCTGGGTAAACTCAATTATGCATCCAGACCCTGGTTCTTCTTGTAAGCTATTCGAGTACCATACTGGACAGCAACAACAACAGAATCGTTTCTATAGAGCGTTTCACCGGAGAACATAGTTGTGGACACATCAGAGAAAGAGAGAAGGCGAGAAAGTGTGCGATATTCGGAGAGGTGGGCAAGAAATCAGACCATAGGCGCAAATTCTCAACTATCCTCGTCTTTGAAACTCACTATAGACAAGCGCACTCGCAGAAATTTTCCTCCACTTTTGGGTAACCAAAGCTAAAACTGCATGAACGTCCGCTCCTCGAGCATGGATCCATCCCTCCCCCTTTCCCACGCAACCTCGGATATCATGACCAAATCTTGCTACGACCTACGGTTGCGTCGGCATGATATGACGACAAAGTGAGATAAATAACGCAAGTTGCGCAACTCGCTAAGCAGTCGCGGTACGGATCAATAACCCATCTCTCCAATCAATCAATATACCCATCTGTCCACTTACGAGACGGAATGCGCGTGGTCACAGCTTCACCTGTGCACGCGCGTGATTACGGTAATAGCCGAACTAATCCGGCTAGGTTTCTCTAATTAACTGCTTACTGCCGACAACAGGTGTTCAGAAGCTTCTGAGGAGGACGGGTTGGCGATTTTTGACTATCAGAAAGGGGAGTAGAACGAGTGAATGAATGAATGAATGAATGAATGAATGAATGAGTGAATGAATGAATGAATGAATGCAGGTTTTATCAATTTCTTGCCGTAGAATACTGTTCAATTAAACAGATTCTTAGTTTGAGTTTTGATCTTGTAATTTTACTCTACGTAAATATTTTTACTTAATGGACCTTAACATACTGAATCATTCCGAATAAATAAATAAATAAATAATGAATGAATGAATGGATAGATAACTATTATATGTAAAAATAGAGTAGAAGAGAAAAATTTTAAAAAAGTAAAAAATATCTGTTTTGTTCCTACCATTAAACGGACTACAGGCAAAGGAAGAATAACAACCTCAAATGAATGATTGAATGGATGAATGAATGAATGAATGAATGAATGAATGAATGAATGAATGAATGAGTGAATGAATGAATGAATGAATGAATATGAATGAATGAATGAATGAATGAGACGAATGAATGAATGAATGAATGAATGAATGAATGAATGAATGAATGAATGAATGAATGAATGAATGAATGAATGTGAATGAATGAATGCGTGAATGAATGAATGAATGAATGAATGAATGAATGAATGAATGAATGAATGAATGAATGAATGAATGAATGAATGAATGAATGAATGAATGAATGAATGAATGAATGAATGAATGAATGAATGAATGAATGTGAATGAATGAATGCGTGAATGAATGAATGAATGAATGAATGAATGAATGAATGAATGAATGAATGAATGAACTTGAATGAATGAATGAATGAATGAATGAATGAATGAATGAATGAATGAATGAATGAATGAATGAATGGGTTGAATGAATGAATGAATGAATGAATGAATGAATGAATGAATGAATGAATGAATGAATGAATGAATGGGTTGAAGGATGAATGAATGAATGAATGAATGAATGAATGAATGAATGAATGAATGAATGAATGAATGAATGAATGAATTGGAATGAATGAATGAATGAATGAATGAATGAATGAATGAATGAATGAATGAATGAATGAATGAATGAATGAATAATGAACGGATGAATGAATGAATGAATGAATGAATGAATGAATGAATGAATGAATGAATGAATGAATGAGACGAATGAATGAATGAATGAATGAATGAATGAATGAATGAATGAATGAATGAATGAATGAATGAATGAATGAATGTGAATGAATGAATGCGTGAATGAATGAATGAATGAATGAATGAATGAATGAATGAATGAATGAATGAATGAATGAATGAATGAATGAATGAATGAATGAATGAATGAATGAATGAATGAATGAATGAATGAATGAATGAATGAATGTGAATGAATGAATGCGTGAATGAATGAATGAATGAATGAATGAATGAATGAATGAATGAATGAATGAATGAACTTGAATGAATGAATGAATGAATGAATGAATGAATGAATGAATGAATGAATGAATGAATGAATGAATGGGTTGAATTGAATGAATGAATGACTTGGATGAATGAATGACTTGAATGAATGAATAGATTCTTCTGAAGCGATCCTTTTGTCTTGAATGGAACTTTTCTCGATTTCTCAGGAAAAAGTCAAGATCCGAAATGTATGGCGGAAACATTTAAAAAGTGAAAAATTATGTTTATAAGTAATGCTAGATGGTGAATTAGTCTATTTTCAACCTTAATTTATAGACTTTAATTAAGAGAAATTTTTTCCTGCTAGAGCTTTGAAATTGCAGAGTTATAGTAAAAATGTCAATTGTCTCAAAATTCGTGTACTCTATGCCTTTTCTATTTGTGAATAATGTTTGGAATGTTCCAGCATCTCCATCGATTTAAAAAATAAATCATTTCCGTGGAGCAAAAGAATGAAAGGTTGAAATTTAGGTGAAGAATTTATGCAAATGAACAGTGCTCTTTGGCGAGAAATTAAGAAAACCTGATTCAGGGTTGTCAGTAACTATAGCATCGTGAAAAAAATTGCGACATGATTTTGACCCACCATTGTTTTCTCCGTTCCCTTCCCATTCCCTTCACTATTCTTCTTCTTTTCTATTATTTTTGCTATTCCGCAGGTAGTTTTAGACCGCCCCAGGATTTTTCTCTTACTCATTGCCCTAGTACCGTTTGTTTGACCAGCGGTAGTTGGAATAGTTGCCGAAATCCGCACTTGACAAGTGTCCCACTCGGTCGCAGTGGTATACCCGACCTTCCGCCCGGTATCCCGCAGCTTGATGAGTTTTCCGAATCCATGTAATTAAGGTGAGACACCGCTCGCCAGGGCTCTTAGAAGTGTTTGTGGAGGCGCTACCATTGAAGGCCACGATGCGGTTCGGTAGGGGGACTTTTCGGCATGATTCACGGATCGATGACGTGTACGGGTGGCGTCCAGGCGTCGGACGATATTTGCTCCATGCTTGTGGTTTAAATGTCACCGTGCGTGTGGCTACAGTACATGGATAACGGCCATAGTGGGTTAGTGGGGGACTTCCGGACCGAATTGCGCTTTTGTTGGCGGCTACGGCGCCGCGCGGCGACTTACTGGCACCAGTTCAATGAGGTGGACATCATCCAGAGAAGGAAATAGCGCAAAACCGTTCACGACGTAGCTATTTATGCAGGTGTGTGCTGGGTCGCGCGAGCAATGTCCGCTCTTTTGAATGCCATGGTTTTCTGGAAGTGGTCACAGGATTTGGAAAATCACATTTAGGACCAGAGTGTAGATCGAATTGAACATTGTTCGAATAATTGTTCGAATATTCGAATACAAACCGCAATGTAATGGCTTATAGAGTGGATAGAATTGCAAGAATTTTTTTAAAATCTCGTCCTCTAATTTTGTTTCGGGATATTCGCATTTAGGTTACTGTATTTAGTCGAATATTTGAGCAATTATTCGAAAAGCATTCGATTTGTTCGACCGCACTGAGACCGAATTAAAAATAACTCAAGGCCGCATCAAAAGTAGAAAAATTTAAAATCAAAATTTCAAATTCAAAACTAAAAATTCAATAGTTTAGTATCACATTCGAGCATTAGACTATTCAAGAGAGAGAGAGAGAGAGAGAGAGAGAGAGAGAGAGAGAAAGAAAGAAAGAAAGAGAGAATTCCACTCCTCGAACCCCATATCTCTACAGTTCTCATTTTTTTTTTCTCCAAGGCTGTTTGTACAGCTTTCTCTTTTTCAGAATATTCGGGAGAGAGAGTGAAAGAGAAAGAGAGAGAGAAAGAAGAAAGAAAGAGAAAAGAGAGAGAGAGAAAGGGGGAGAGAGAGAGGGAGAGAGAGAGAGAGAGAGCTCCACTTCTCAAACGTCATGGATACGTAGTTCTCATTTTTCTTCCAAGGCTGCTCATATTCTTCTTTTTTTTCGAACGTTCGAGATTTCAAACTGCTGCAGGCGAATATTCGAATAATTCAAATGCATCAGATACGTTATAATGTCCTAACTATTTGTAATGATAGTATTTATTATTAGCTTCAAAAACCTTTGAATATCTGGTCTGAAATATTCTTGGAAATGGAAAATTTCGGGAAACTTCGACGGCTAGAGCTTCGGAAGTCTACTTAAACTACTGAAAATTCCTAAAAAAATCCTGGATCCAAAGTCCTTCAAACTTTTGAGGGAGTCTGTGCTCCTTATTCCTATTTTTTCTGCCTACAAATTCCTTTTTTGTTTGAATTCCGTAAAATAAACACCGTCAAGAAAACAGGTTCTCATCAATGTTGTGGAGTTCCACGAGTTAAGATCATTACAAAAAAATCGGGAAAGCGATAGAAGAAGAAAGAAGAAGGAGGAGGAGGAAGAAAGAAGGGAGAAGAAGGATGAACAAGAATTCCCTTATTACTTTTTCAATGATGCTCACATATAAGATTAGACCTATAGAAAATTAAGAGCAAAAAAAAATCCAAGAAAATCAAAGAATTCAAAACTGACGTTCATAAAACCTTCCAAAACGTTGTACATGTTATCCAGACTGGAAACGAAATGCTTCCAGAACACTAGTGGTTTTTCCATGTGGCTGGTGATCTAAAAACAACATGTTATTCTTCTAATTTGCTTAAATTCACTAGCAAATCAGTGAAAACTCCGCTCAATACCTTGTCTGGCACGTCGCCAAATGGCGCGATCTCCGCCATTCCATCTAACATGCAGCGGCGCTGCTCGGCTGTCACGCTGTGCTGAAAGTATGGATTAATTATGGATCCAGAAAAAAATTGGCCTCATTTCCACTTTGAGTGACGTTTCCGGAAAAACTTGGGATGGAAACCAGCTCACCATCGGATTCATTAGTTGAAACATAATGACAAACATGTCCTCGAACAGTTTACCGGTGATCTGTGGGACCTTGGCGTCCGAAAATGGTGACGAGAAGGCTCGTAGACGATTGAAAAACGTGTCGAAGATCTGGAAGATCACAGGAATCAATCAATATCCGAAGTGGTAACCTCGTGGGAAAATATGCCCGCAGAGAGGCGATGTCTGCCCGAGAGTACCTGGGAATTGCTTTGATAGAATGGTCCGTATGTGTGACCGAACAACGCATCCAAATGCTCATGGCATGCATTAAGTGAGTTGTAGAAGTATGCTGAATTGGAGGCAATCAATATCGATCGATAATCCTGAGGGTGTTAGGAGAACTCACTTCGAAAGCTGTTCAAATTCGAGTTGATCATGTGGCGGAGAACGATGATTTTGTCTTCCACTTGGGCTCGGAAGATTTTCTCCGAGTTCTGGACAATCTCATCCTCGATGCTCTTAGTGCAACAGGCATTTTTACCAGTGCAGATTTTTAGGTCCGTTGCTAAAATAAGAAAAAATCAATAATAAAGAGAAAATAAATACTATTAATGGAAAAGAGCAGTTGAACGTGGTTGGAAATTCCAGGAGAAATTTTCTTTTCCCGGTTTTTTCACTGAATTTCTCTTATCTTACTGCTATTTGCTCTTCCAAGCTGTCACATTAGATTTGCCTCTTTTTTCCCGGAAATCCTCGGAAAAACCGCCGCAAATGCACTTTCAAGGATTTTCCTGAGATGTACTCTGGCAACGAATGTTATCTTTCGAGAGATCTCTATTTATAATTAGGTGAGGCAATAGCACACGCTTGGATTGGCATCTGGAACGATGCCAAGTCCTCTTTGTGGATTTTTTTTCTTGGCTGCGATTCTTGGAAAAGTTAAGAATTGTTCCCAAAAGTTCAAACTAATTTGATTGCCTCAATAAGAATGTCATTATATGGCTCCAGTCAAAAATAGCTTCACAAGAAGAACTGTGGTTTACCCATACAAGAGAACATTTAATTATCCATCTATTTATTTGTTTATTTCACGGATGACTTATTTTGCACGGATAACCCATCTTCCACCAATAACCAATATTTCAATTATAATCCACTGGATCTGGACCACATTCATCTATTTATTCGCATAATTTACCTTAGGTACGCTGTTGGTAAGCACAAGGCATAACCGAAGGCCACAATTATTACATAAGGTCTGGCCAGTTATTTTTCCTACAGTAACTCATGCTTTACAGAGATTCTTTCTGGGGTCGCATGCACCGTTGAGATTACCCAGGGTAAACATGTTGACATCAGACAAAATTACTCTCTGCTATTACTCGCTTCAAGAAGTTAACCTTGGGTAACCTCACTGATGCATCAAGACTCTGGCAAATAGGGGGAGTGTGAGATAGATATTGTTTAATTGAGACACGGGACCCACATTTTGGAGAAATTGACCTCAGATCATTCTTTTGAAAAACGCAGCTACTAAGAGTGATAGAGGGCGGGGCTTACCCATTTGGTATGTATGTGTTTTTTTTGGGGGGGGGAGGGGGTAAACCCTCTAAATTTCTCAAAAACCTTGGAAGTAGTCGATTAGAGATATACTGAATGCAACTATTGAAACGTAGCTGAATAACTAGCCCGCTCATGACTCAGTAATAAGGACACCGATTATTGGAGAAGGAAATTCATGCTAATATGAGGGGAACTGGCTCAGTGAGAAGTGCAGAAGTTAGAAGGAGGAGGTCATGTCAATAAGAGAGAGCCATTACGCCAACGGTGACATAGAAAGGAAGTTCTCAAGAAAAGCATCCAGGTCGAGAAACATCCGTCAAAACAAACATCCAACATCCAGTTAATGAGTACAGAAAGTGAAATTCCATGTCTTGTGATCTACCCTAAAATGACTTTTTGGAGTCCGCGAATATGGAAAGATGAAGAATTTTGGTTTATAAGGGCACCAACAGTCTACGCGATACTTCAAGAACGTCCTCAATCTGAACTGTTGTTATAATTTTTATTTTATCACGTTTTTATAATATAATATTTAGGTGAAACATGTGTGGAGAGTATACGTACGAGCAAACGAAAACTCACTAAAATTAATAAACGTAATTAATTATTTGGGAATCTGTAAACGTAAACAATTATTCAAGAATCTGTCTGGAAATCAGAACTTTCCGGAAAAAAGCTTATAATCCTCTACGCCGGAATTGTGTAGCTCTTTTTTCTCTTCCAAGCAATTCAAGGTTAAAAATTCGAGTATTCGAATTCGACAACTTCTGAAAGGGTATTCAGTTCTGTCTAGAGTAGATTTAACGCGGGACTTCATAGGATTCTATTCAGATTTCTGGACCTGATGTGCTTGAAACTGCTGATTTACTTCTGAACGACTTTCTACAGCAAAGCATGGTTCAGTAAAACCCCATGGAAGGTGATTTTTTTTCCAAAACAAGAGCTTTTTCAAAGTAAAAAAGGCGAATCCAAAGCAAAAATAACCTGGAATATCAGGAGGTTAAAGACAGATCTTCAGATACAAGGTATTCTATCTTTGAAATTGTTTTTCCCAAATGTACGGTAGAGCAGAAAGTCCGCAAGACTGTTTGCCCTTTTTTACACAGTTCTTGAGCAATCCTTACTAATGCAATTCATGATTTCTAATTGCTGGTTCGGTGTCAAAGCGCGTGCCGCCCCGAGGTCCTTGGCTTTTTGTGACGCATCTGGGAGCCGCCAGAGAACAACAGCGGTCGAGATTCTTATCGAATAATAGGTTAACGAGTAATTACTGGGTGATCTACCAAGTAAATCCAAAAAAAGGCAGAATCCACAAAGATGTATGGATAAAATCCAGAAAACCTTACCAGCACCCTTCTTGAGCAATGTAGTGTAGTCATAGTGAGACTTCTTTAACATCTCACATGAAGTAGCTAGAGAATAGCAGGGAAGCAGGAGTAGAACTATAGATGGCAGAAGCCTCATCGTTAGCAGGCAGTGCCAGAGAGTCGACCCGTCGTGCTCTTACTATCTCCCTACAGCTCTCCAGTGCTGGTGGTGGTGGTGGCGTAAGCGGGGGCGGGGTCGTGTGTGAGGGCGTGGCGAGGGCACAGTGTGAGGACCGTCGCCATAGCCCAACGGCTACTCCGTCATCCGTAAGTGGATTGACACTCGAAACACCGCAGATGACGTGATGATATCGGTTGTAGATAAGGTCACTGGCATAATGTATGAGTTATCCTCTGATATGAGAGAGGTATAGGACTGGCATTGGGACAATCCAGGGTTGAGGTAATGAGGCAACAACGCGTTGTGCCTTTCCAGGGGGATTACCATTCAGTAAATTAATTGAAATTCGAGCGCTGAGTGGCTGGCGTGCACTTCTGGACATAGTTGCTTTCCGCTTCCCACAAAGGCCTGGAAAATTCCAGAAAGGTCTTGAAGTTCCTGAGGAATTACTGCCTTTTACAAGTTTCAGTCGAATTGCAGTTCACTGTACTCACTGTGTGTTTTTGATTACTTAATTGGTCTCTCGCTAAGGAGAAAAATAAGAAAAGAAGTAGTGGTCCCTCCCGGGGAAGCAAAACCTCATCGAAATTTTGCCGCTCCGCTTATGTGTTCACATTATTTGGAATAAATAACTATAACAAATCAACATAATAATAAGAATTGCTCTTCTTTCCTGCAAGTAAATGGATTTTTTTAATTTTTAATTTTATAGTTCTTGTTCACTTATTACTTGTATTTGCTCACTATTTATGTTTTTTTTTTTCAAATTTTAGATGTGAGGAGGGGCTATGAAGGCAGCACAAAAATTTAAGTTATCCATTTTGAATATTGTAGTCACTTCTCCGCCTTTCTCTTTCCTGTTGATCCTTTTTCAGCTATTTTTCCCTGAAGGTCGCCTTGGATCCAGTACTGAACAGAGCATTATCCTACCTAATCGTTGGTTTGCAATGTCTAAGACTGGATGAAAGGGGAACAGGTAGGTAGAATCAGATGTCCTCAGATGTCCAGGAAAATCTTTTTTTTTTTTGAAACTCAAAACTACGTGGAGATTGCTGTAGGTTATTTATTTAGTTGTGTCTATAAAACTGATGTCAGATTTCTTGATAAGGAACCACAGAACGCTATCGTTGCCGAGTCGTTAATGGAGGGATTACTTCATGGATTTCATAATTTCCGCTCGAATAACGCCGAAGCTACATATAAGATTTCTGCTAAATGAGATGGCAAAAAAACCAGGATGTGGCAACGCATGTGATAGAGTGAACTTTAATCTAACGTTGGGTAGCGAATAAGGTCCGAAGATTCGACTACTCGAAGAAAAAAAAAGCTCCAAGAACGTTCTCAAACTTTCCATCCCTTCCCATGGATCCAGCGCTTTGTCTCTCTCAAATATTCGATTTTTTTCTAGTTTTTCTTTTACCACGCATTCCGTCACAGATATAATGGCTACCAGTTGTCCACTGCTGTAGCAAATAGTATAATGACAGTGAAGTCGAATTTCCCTAGAAAAACTCCCTTATGTCATGTGGAAGTCTCTGGTGATTGTGACAGCTGCTATTTCTGGATTGCAGCTAGGTTTTGCAGCTCTGTGTCGCATAAACCCTTTCGGGCTAAACCCACATTGGAAACTTTTTTTGTTCATTTACTATTAGTGTCTTCACCTATTGATTTCTTTGTGTTTCAACTTATCTTTTAGCATTTAGCAGGGGAAACTTTGAAAAATTAGGTTATTCTATCATTTAAGAATTGTTCTGTGGAAGGAAATGAAAATGATTGCATTATCCATTTTTAAGAGCCGCCAGTTTATCTCAGGAACTTTTTTCCAGGATCCAAGTTACTTATCTTTTTAGGTATTTCTTCCGCTAAGTTGTGCGAAGAAAGACTAGGTATGCATCTTTTTTTTATGTAAGTAATGCTGTGTCTGCAACTAGATGAGGGCTTTGACGAATCATTCAGATTACCCAGGGTGAACGTGTCGACAGCCGTGCCAACGATGAGTAAATTTGCGAGGTGCCAACACATTTACCCTGGGTAATTCCATGATGCATCCGACCCCAGGGCCACAATAATTGGAAAGGTGATTGCCCGGTTACAACTCGGAAATTATGGCTAGATACTGGCAGATCCACTAATCCCTACCAAGCCCATAGCTTTAGACCCATCCAATCCTTCACGGCAAGCAGTTTTTTGAGCTTAATTATAGCCTAGGGCTCTTCTGCTTGCGACTGTCAAGTGCTCTTTAACTAACAGGTCTATGATGCAGAAATATGCCTCAGCACGATGACTAATGGCAGAAAACCTCCATCATCTAGTGGTGGCTACTGGCATAGCCGGTTTAGGCGGAATTGTCACATTCTGCGCTAATAAATCTTCAGATTCCGACTGTTTTAGCATAACCATTGGGAGCAGATTGTTTGTGAAGTATATACAAGTGCGCAGTTGTGAACAAATAGTGCACGGTGAAGAAAAAACATAGAGAAAAAACTTCCGGAACCTCCTAATGATGCAGTTTTTACGAACATGTAACCGAAGATTGCTTCCCATAAAAAAGAAAGGAAAATGGAGCAGAGGTCAGGGTTAATCGTCGTCGTCGCAGGACTGGTTCGGCTTTTCTGCGCATCAAAATAGGTCTGGATTTTCCATATACCAGCGTTTTCCAGTTTTTCAAAAACCAGTGAATTTCCTTCATAGCCATTGTTTCAAGAGTGCACCAATGTTCGGTGAAGAATCGTCACGTCAAGAGCAATCCTGAACCGCGTGAAGTGTACCCACTCATTGTAAACATAGGATGATGTCCGTTCCTCGGTTCATCAAGGTGTTACGTGGCTCACAATAGTGGATTATAGCCCCTATAGCCTGAAAAACATTGGACTTCTCATCAATCATAGAACTTTAGTATAGAAGTGGTCAAAAATATGAGGAGTACAGGAGTACTGGGGACACATGCATCATTGAGATTACCCAGGGTAGACGTGTTAACATCCTACAACTTTACCCATCATCGACAAAGGCGTCAACACGGCTACCATGGGCAATCTGAGTGATACATCGAGGTCGTGACATGAAACTGTAGCAAAATTATTATAAAACATGTATAACATAAAAAATTGATTAGAAAAAAGTAAAATGGAGTGGGATGAAATGAAAAATGAAAAAAAATTTACAGTACTGGTGTGAAAACAAATGATTTCTATTGATAAGATCTATGGAAAGTCGGCAAGAGAGACGCGAAACCCCCACAATACCAAGGATGTACTTTGTGGGCCTATCACCATTGAGGTTACCCATGGTAAAAGTGTAGGCGCCTGCTTCGATGATGGCTAATTTATGTGGCGATAACACCTTCACCTTAGGGAAGTACATGTGAGGTCCGTGGAAGGGTAAAACAGGGATTTTCCTTTTTTTCGTGTTGCCTATTTTCATAGAAAAAAAAACTAGCCGTTAGGAGTTTAAGAAATAAGAAGTTAGAAAACTCGGAATAGCCTTGAGACTTGTCTAATTTCCCTTGCGAAAAAGTATTGGAAAACTCTCTTTGCCGTTGAGAACAACCCTCCTTCCCATGATAGTTTCGACCAATCAGTTCACCTCATTCCCAGAAGCTCCTTGCACATCCTTTAGTTCCCATCCTTACAACATAAAACCAACGTATTACAGACACGGCAAGCTACAGTAGTCGGCATCAAACACGCCGCAACCCTAGAGGCGTTAACGTGTCTGACTTGTTAAGTGAGTCGGTATCACTTGGAAGTGCGGGTGGAACTACAAATATCATTACAAGGAACATCTGACGTGAACTCGTTGCATTGGGAACAACGCCACGTCACTCGTTAACCCACGTTAATATGTGTTAACGCAAACGTTGATCCTGTAGTGGTTAACATGTATCAACGTGGGTTAACGGGTAATTTGGCGCTACACCGATTGCGAGTGGTGCCATCATGATTCACGTCCCTTCTAGACAACCATGATGGAAAATTTCCGGACAATACCTACAGTCGTTCCAAAAAAATACTTGCCTCCGGCATAAACCGCCAAAACAAATGGGTATAAAAAGAGGTGAACATAAATAATAGTCAATGGTTTACAAACAGTTATATAACATTATGCAAATTTGTACTTTTTTGTTTTGTTGACCTAGTTCAAAAATATTCTAGTATCCAAATATACGCACTAATGGAGGGACTCGTAATCGGTGGAATAGCAACTTTTCCTTCTTCCATTCTCGAAATCATTTCCAGGATATTTTATGCCGGGATACATTTCCAAGATATTAGCCACTCCATTAATGTACGCATTGAGGGTAATTCGAACATTATTTGACTCTATCAAAGCTCTATTCCTCAATGGGACTTTTCGCCCGGATTTCGGAGCGAGGAGAATGTTTGCGTGGGCCCTACACTACCTAAGGGTAAGATGGCCTCAAAACTAAAACACCTATCTTTGCAATGTAAAGAGTAAAGAGTGTTGTAAAAATCCTTGCTCGTACTCATGTTTGGCTGTTGAAGTACCGATTTTAGGTAGTACGGAGGAGTTCGGTGTCTGAATGCATCATTGAGTATACCCATGGTAAACACGATGATCCCTGTGTTAACCATAGGCAAGTTCCTGCCGGCTTGATATGATTACCAATCGCATTGATGCATCAGGAAATTAGTGTTTTCACACTTTGTAATTAATGCCGTTCTTAATAATATTCATATCCAATATAATGTAATAAGTAAGATTTTATGTAATAATTGATATAATAAAGCAGTAATTACAAGAACCCGATGCAAACAATGGGGATTAATGTTACCAGAGCTAGGGAGACAATCTTTTTCCGTGCTACTATTAGGTTGTCCCAAAAATAATGGCCGCAACCACGAAAATTTGAAACTTCATAACCCCACCAATTTAGTACCTAGGTAGACAATTCCTAAACGATTAGAAAGCACAAGGCGTGAGCCATTTACTTTCCAGGACCACCTTGTCATACCTTAGCAGGCTATCATTAACTGGTAATTGAATTAACACGATCAGAAAGCACAAGGAAAGGTAACTAACGATTAACATTAACTGGTAATTTAATTTAGTACAAAACCCTTTGATCCACCTAATAATGTTTTTCCGCGGTTTTTACAGTTATGCACCTTGTGAAGCTCAGCTTTAATGCGGCGATTATTTATGGGACAACCTAAAACATTATACTATTAGGGTGTTAAGTTGGAAATGCGCGTTTTTGCATTGAACAAATTATTTTTTAAAAACGAAGCTTCAACACCCCAGTCTGAGTTTAATGCAGAATTAGTATTGTTGAACTTTCGACATCTTCCATAAAAATTATGAGCGCTCTACTGTGGAATGTCGCAGCGCCGTGACCTGAAGTAGCGACACACTCAAAGTTTGGTATCGTCACAGTTTTGGAATTTTTCTCTTCCATGTAAGCCCTAAACGACGCAAGTAAGTGGTCGTCTGATAGCGCAAAGTCTGGGCTATTAGGCGGTCCTAAGTGCGATTCCCGATTCCAGATCTGAAGAACAGGGCAGTCTGAGAATCGATTTTCAGTCACAATTCCGGTTCAGTTACCCAAGTTCGGGGCCACTTCCGAGTAATCCATTCTCGCATGGATTCAGCTCTGTAATACAGCAAAAATTCTCTTAGTTCTTTATATGGTCTGCGGTGGTGGTCAGCGGAAGTTTAACACTTTTTTACTACATAAAACCCTCGAAAGGAAATTCTGAAATTTTGGACGGTCTCCTTATAAATTCCTCTAAAAAATAAACAATGAAAGGATGTTCGACAACTCACATGCGAAAAAATTCTCCATGATTTGCTCTTTCAGGTGATATCAAAAGTTTGACAGAAAACATTTGGCAACACGTTCATAATGACGTCGAAACTTCAGCGCGCATTTCCAACTTAACACCCTAATACATGCGATATTACTATGTATCATATTGCTTTTTATTATTGTACTGTTACTATATATTATATTATTATATATAATGCATATTTCATTATTACTGTACCACAATATATGAATTAACGTTAATACTTAATATTGTATTGCTGGTATAATGTAACCTATGTTATTCCTCATATTTAATCCTCTTTTCCAGGCGCCTAGTATTACACAATAACCTTTGAATGAGGTCATATTTGCGCGCTTTATCCGAGTCTCAACCAGTGACACGTAGAGAACCGGTTAAACAAACACCTCATTGACGGGTTGACAGTTTTTGCGCAGAAACCTCGGAAATCCGCGCCAACAACTTCGGGAAAAAAATCTCTCAAGGACCTCAATTAACCGGGAACAGGGCAGATTTCGGGAGAACCCTCGGCAAAAATTGCTCTCGGTGACCTTTAATCGGCTCATTATCACCTCGACAACGCTCTCTTCACCAAAGACGCAGCGCCGCTTGTCTGTGAAGTGTTTGTCTGTCGTTAGGAATTGACGAGCATGGGAATACGCTTTGCCAGTGACGCGTTGTGCCCTGGACACGGGGAATTGCACCCGGGGTGATGGTGGCGACAGCCGGTCAGCACCCAAGGGTCACCAAGAGTTGCAGAGGTGCGAGCATGGGAACGAAGTGGGATGTTCCCAGGGAAATCAGGAATTCGTGGCGATGGCACGTGCCACTCAAATTGTACGCGGTGTTCATCGCCTAAAGGCAGGAAAGCAAGTGATTAGCATGTGATGAGGCACAAACTGAGGCACAGATCACCTGGGAAAAGTGGAGGTGAACGAGGCTAGCCATGGGAGCTCGGTTTTCCCAAAGTGTGTGCCCATTTATAATATATTTATTACATGAGGTGGAACACTCATGTGGAGGGAAACCGTCCCCAATATGATGACAAATAACCATAAAACGTAAAGAAAATGAACAGATAAAAATAACAAACATTAAAGCAAGGAAAGCAAGATGAGTCTGGACTGAGCACCATCTAAGCATCCAGGTGAGTATCCAGGATATTAGCGAACCATCTAAGTTTGCTAGAAAGTGACTTTCGTTTATGTAGCCTAAAATATTCCATATCTGCATGGTTTGTGAAGAAGCGAAACTTGCAGTTATGCTTGGCTCGCACCAGAAAATATTTAAGGCATTTAGGCCCTTATGAATAGGATATATCACTAAGATTGGGTCAATTATTCAGTTAACAATATGCTCAACCATTTGATAGAACTCGTAGTGGAAGTGGGAGCAAAAAAAAAACTGGATTCTACAGTTCCTAAAAAAATCAGCGGACTCCCGTTCGGCGCGAAAGGTGTGCGCGTCGCGGTCGCCCTCCGATCGGCAGTCTGAGATTCTATGGAAAAACCGGTGATCTACGATATCGATCGACCTTGCGAAGCGGCGCCACGCCCAGGGGGAGTCCACCGATTTTTTTTACAGACTGTACATAATTTTTGAGGAAAATCCGGCGAATCGGCTATGTTTTAATTTGTCCCAAAAATAATGGCCACAACCAAGAAAATTTGAAACTTCATAACTACACCGATTTAGAAGCATGGTAGACATTTCAAGGACGATCAGAAAACCCAAGGCGTGCGCCATTCACATTCTAGGACCACCTTGTCATTCCTTCATCGCCGTGATTTTTACAGTTATGCACCCTGCGAAGCTCATTGTCAGCTTCAAAGCGGACATTATTTATGGGACAACCTAGTAGTAAGTACGACGCCACAACAATTAATTTTACTATTTACATATATTGTAACGTATTAGTACAACCCTGTGATGGTATTTTGCTGCTGTTCTTCATGTCCTCCTTGTCAAAACGCTACAATCACTCAAATGCGCGGCTGGTGACATTTCGGCTTTGATGTCACGGTCCAAGCCTGGTCCAGCCTGGGATGTGTCATAGTGCCCTAGCCTTTCGGGAGTTGTTCATCAAAGCTTGTGCTGAGGCTGGGGCCAGGAATTTGTATGGGAACGAAAAGGTTGCACCAGAAGAGGGAATCGATGACCTATTCGGATTCTCGTCGAATTTTAGGGATGTTGGGGTTATCAAAGCATTTGTAGAGGTGCAGGGTTTATGGGATAAGTCATGTAGTTCATCAAGCACATGTCATAATAGTGCGGAAGAATGGAAGAGGGTTGGTAGAACGTTCTTTATGAACCTTCATTTGAACCAGTAGACCTAACAATCAGACGAATGGATGATTAATCAGCCAGAATAAAGTTAACTAACAATCTTGGTCAACTGTTCAGGCTATTTCTACTAGCGAATTTCTCGAATAATTCTCAGTTTTCTTCACTGGATGGCTAAAGTTAGTTATATGAATAAATGGATCTTCTTTTCTTGTGAATACCCATACCATTCAAACACTCTAAAAATCCGAATACTCGATTATTCGAACTATTAGAAAACTCGAAAAGTTTGATTCTGCGGTATTCCGAGTAGTAGTGCAATGGATACCCCCTGGAAACTCACTTGGTGCAATTACTTCATTACTGCAGTAGTGCAACAGGTTATACTTGTACTATTTCTGTTGGCTTAACTGAATTTTGATGACCCATTGATACTGTAGGATACGATGTTCGTTCGCGTGTCACGTCATTAGATGTGCGATTGAGGGTAATCCATCATAGGACAGCAATATTTCTTCGGCAGCTCTACACCACAGCTGCAGAAATTTTTATTTGGAAGTAATTTTCTTGCGCAGGAATTTGTCCTGAACGAAGCGAAACATCCATCATTTAGGAAAATTTCAGGTGAATGATGATTACCATGAAATTATTCCTGCGTCCTTGTGAGGAAAAATTTAAAATGGTCCTGATTTCTAGAGCTAGGAGGTATCCAGCATCTGTAGAAAACGGATGTGTCGCAATCAGTCAACCTAATAAACCTCAAGCAACCACATAGCACCAGAACTCTTTCTCTTTTGATCCGAAAGCCTTGCATCAAATTTTACACTCTTTTTCAAAAAATTATAACATTATTGCTCATGGATGGAACCTGTAGTGGGATTCATGAACGTTCCCGGGAAGATTCTCATTTATCCGCTCATCCAAATTCGACGAGTTTGTCGAGCGAAAATTAATGAAAACTGCCTTCTCAACCATAATTTATCATAGTTGTCTGAGACGAATCTCTCGAACACAGCATATTCATTTTCCCCGGAAAACTCGTCCATTCCAGAATCGTGGGCAGAGGAAAACCTTCCCGGGAACGTTCACGAAACCCACCACTGGTCTGTCAATTTTTATGGTTGAGAAGTAGTGGAACATTCTTTCCACCACATTCTGTCGTCCAACAATTTCAAATCATGTTCAAGAAATTCTGGATCGAAAAATAAATGCTGGTGCAAGACTTTCAGACAAATCTGATAAGTCATGTTTTTATTAGGTTTTCCGAGAAGCTACCACGTTGCCACCTAGCAAAATCAATTTTTCTCTCCAATTTCAGGAATCAGTTATCCACATTTTGATTCCGATCCATAAAGTAAAGTAAAAATAGCGAAGTTAATCTTCTTCAAGAGCTCGAAGCATACAAGTGTCACGTCTCGTTGACCCAACAATCGGTACCAGTTCGACTAATCTTATTGAGTTAGTCATGCATGACCTCATCGTCCACATTGCCGCACCGACAAAGGCGGTTCGTTTCTCACATCGTGCTTGCGATAAAGAAAGTCGACCAGAAACAATGTTTACGATCTGGATTCTGGCATATTATGACAGGAGGCACACTCCTCTGGACAGATAACATGCCAGATATCCAAGACTATATCAGGTGTGGTCCTGGTTAGGGCAGGTTTAGGTTCCACAATTACTCTGGCAGATTTAGGTTCAAAAAAAGTGAGGAAGGTCAGGACGAAGAACATCTGGGGCCTATTATTACAACTTTTTCCCAGAAAAGAACCAGATTTTTCTGCGTAGTGTTGGAAGTTCAGCGCTAAACAGCAGGCGCCCACGTTCCATCCTGTTGTTAACCATATACGGCCTGATTTTGAGGATTTTTTGCAATTCCTACAACATCCCCACTTTGTAAAACGATTCGAACTAATTGGACAGCTTCTTTTTCATAATAGACCTTGCTTCAATTCATTCGGATAGCCACGACCTTCATCCGTAGTTAAACATCTAGCCTGAAAACTTCTTCCATGCTAAATTTCAAGATGACTATATGAGGAGACGAACGTAGCACGTAGGGGAACGAATGCAGCACATGAGGCGGGAGGGGAACACGGGCTGAATAGTAGGTTCTCTGTGCGTCTATCCTTTCACGAACGTCTGATTATGAATTCGCTACAAATAAAAAAAATAATAAAAAATGACATGGACCTGCAAATAATGTTATTTATGGCAACTACGTATGTAGTTAGAAATACTTGTAAAACACTTGAACATTATTTTCGACTCGATATACAGAAGACTTCATTCGGCTAAGCCCAGGCACGCGCTGGAACATATGCAACGCGGCAGCATGATTGTCTGCGCGTCCTCACATTTCATTAACATTGCTGTCACCATAAATAAACCAATCAATAGGTGAATAGATAGATAAACAAATTGTAAACACAAGTAAAAACTTGTTCTTATTCTCGCCCGGTCCTACTACTTCCTGGACCTGGATGCATTATTGAGGTTACCCAGGGTAAACGTTTGGACACGCATGTTAACGATGGATAAATGTGTGGACTGTGAGCATGTTCACCATGGGTAATCTCAATAATTCATGCGGCCTCTGTTCTAACCTGTCCAAAAGCTGCTGTGAGCATGCTTACTCAACAGGAGTTCCCTTTAGCTAGCAAAAGCAACCTTTAGCGTTTCCTGGAAGTTCTGGCAGAACAGATCCCTCTGCTTTTCCGAGCTGTAGCTTATACTGACTGCTTTTCCTTGTATGTGAATGTCTGGACAAGCTGGAAAAACCACGAATCCAGCGTTTCCTTCCGGGTTAGCCTTGTAAGTTGACGTAATCCTGAATGATGTGTGCCTGACAAAAACAGCTATAGGTGCCGTAAGTGGTCGCCAACAACCTGCCGCTGGCCTAGTGCCATTGTTTGTGCTCATCCTCTTTGGGGCTATGTCAAGTGCTAGGCACTCTTCGCTTTAGGTGCGCTCAGCGTATTATCCATTTAGAACGCTAGAATGAGCCGGAATCTTCTCTAATTCTTCTGGATTTCCATAGTTAAAGGAAAAGATAAATATTGAAAATCCTGAGGACCACCTCTTTGGCTACAGTAAACACCTACAGTAAGCCTTATCTAGCAGCGCCAGCCGGCTGTGCTCTGTTTTCCGCATTGAATCCGTCACCCACGTCAATCTCCCGCTGACCACAGTCGGTGGTAAATCTTGTGGTGGCCATGGCCGTTTGTGCTACGGATTAACAACGTCATATGGGTTTTCTCGAGGGTCGAGTGCTCGGTAACTCGATACTGCCGGGTCGGAACTTATCAGAAACCAGCAGATGAAAGAGAGTGAAGCACCGACGCGTATGTCAGGAGCCGATTCTGACGGGAAGATAGAAGGGCTGCGTTCACGGGAACGCGTCAGTCCTGGGGCCGTATCCAAGAACGTTGGAAATATGGGTTAAATGGGATAAACCGGCAAAAGTAGGCGTGGCCGCAGTTTCCTGCGATCCAAGAACATTTATCCGCCGAAATTTTTCCTCCCAACGGAAAAATATTAATCCGCACGAAATCGTCTGGATATTTGGGTTAAATGAGAGTATTGCTTACTAGGAAGTGCTCTTTTCATCATGAAAAGACGGTTTCGCTGGCTTGAAATGAGGTTTGCCTAAGAACTCAATGATTTCCAACATGATTCATATCCACACTACCAATGATTGCCTCATTCTGAGCATGTTCACCAAGAAGTTGTCTTCTCTGCAGCATTATGTGGATAAATAGTGATGTTTGAGTGAAACATGAAATAGAAAAGAACACGCATCTGGGACAAGAAACTTTTTGTTTGAAATTCCGACAGCAATCTAACTAACAGATGTTGTGTTAGTAGTCCTTGATGCAGCACCTACGTATGATAGTACACCTATCTGCAGGAAATCTGGGACAGTTTACAGAGAAATGGGTGTGTTCAAGTTCGCCATAACCTCTTTGGGGAATTTTTCAAGAATGCGATTCAAAAACTCACTTGACACTACTTGTACACGATGCTTTGAGACTTCTACTCGAAAGGATACGTCTCAAACGTATCTTTTGGTGCTAGATAAGAAAACTTTCTCTGTGAAAGACCAATATGGATATCTCTGGAGAAAGAATAACAAGCCAATCCCTATTACTTGTAAAAAATGTGGAAGACTCCCAATTCTTTTTGATTATAAGAAGTATGCATGCAACTAGTTGGAAAATCATACCCTTTTTCTAAATGGAATCGTTTTTCAGGCAACAGCATACAATTCTCTTTGATCAGGAATCATAGAACTCTGCTCCAGTTGCAAATCTGCGGACATTTTCGAGTCTCTGTGTTGAAACGGAAAGCTCGTCCGCGGGTATGTTCCCAAACTGGATAATTCGTTCTTGGATCGCAGGATTGGAAATGTTGGCAATGCGCGGTTACATTTCCGTCTGGATTTCATTTCCAACGGATATGTTCTTGGATACGGCCTCTGGGATTGGCCAAACACACTAGATTCTTCGTGTATTGATGTGTACTTGTTATACTATAGAAACTGCAGGTATATTTTCCCTCGAAATGACAACGCATACTGCGCATAGAGTCCCTACAGTGTGTCGTACCGACCATATCCCTACAGGATGGCTTCAGCATGCACACTAGACTTCACATTCATTACCACCGAACTACAGTGTGTATATTTCGGGATGGCCGGCGAGCGCACCGCATACCATCACGCGTGGTGTGCTGCTGGCAGCGCTCCTGCAGACAACCAGCCGAGTATCGATCGCCAGCTCGCGTCATGGCGGGCGGTGCGCCCACACACCAACCCGAAATATACACACCATAAATATTTATTTATTTGTTTATTTGTTATATGCACTCTAGGGTGCGCTGCAATGGAACAAAAAGAGTAAACAAGTTGGATGAGCTATATCTGAAAGACGTGGCTTAAACCGAACAATAAACTAATCATGGCAGGTGGAGAGTGTAGCATCCAGTGCTTCTCTCAAGCAAGAGAAAAACAGGCTCGGCTAATTACGAGGATCCCATTAGGTAGGAAATCAGTAGCTGTCAAGGAGAGGGCGTTGTCGTCCAATTTACAGTGGGCGTCAATGGCGGTGACCCGTCTGCGGCCTCGGAAAGAACGCGGCGCGACCGCACCGCTCGAGCGAGAATCCTCTCCGGGACATCAAATTATGGGGTTTTCTTGATAGTCAGTTAGTTTTCCTATTACTCATAATCAAATATGATGAACAACTATCAAAAAACCTAGATACGCCACTGCGGCGACGATTCTAGCGTGAGCGGCGCGGTCGCGCTGCGTGCTTTCCTGGACCGCAGACGGGTCACCGCCATCGACGCCTACTGTACGTTATATGCATTTGTTACTGCTATCACTTAGTTCGAGGTGATCCAAAACGCAAAATAGTGTGCCCTGTCGCGAACGTGTCTGCTACAACGTGCTCAACCGGTTGACACGCATGATAGGACGACTACGAGGTGCAATGTCCGTGAGTAACTGCAGCACACTCAATTTTACGGCAGGTAGAAATTTTGCAGCTTCACCAAAATTGTTTGTGCTTGTATGCAGTAAATAGGAGTTCCTCTCGTTTCATTTCATTTGTAAATGATATTCTAGACCTTCTGATATCGGTACTATTGTACTTCAGCGGCCCCACTTGTGGACCCCAAACTCAAAATCATGTATTTCTCTGAAAACTTGCGTACAGAGGTAATTCGAGGTGCTGATCACGAATATCACACTCGTTTCGCATGATATTGTCGATTTTATTGATTTTATAGATTTTTTTCGAATTCTGACTCTCCCCGTGGAACTCCCTGAAAACTTGCGTACAGCGGTTTTTGAAGGTGCTGATCACAAATACGATACATAAGTAAGCATTTACCATTAGAAAGCCGATTTGAAGGCGAACCCTTCAGGGAAGTTCGGAACTACACCACCCCATACAGGCAAAATAGGAGAAAGTCGATCAAATCAAGCTTATTTTGCAAAAGTACAATTATATTCGTGTTCAGCACCTTCAAAAACCCTTCCATGCAATGTTTCAGCGAGACTGTGAGAGGACATAAGCCGTTTAGACGAATTTGGACAATGGACATGACGTCAAATAAAATGTGTCGTCTGCCTTCAAATACAATGTCACTGCTTTACGCGCAAAAGGCAAAATCGGGCAATGCGAGAACTGATGGAATCACGTTGGAAAGTGGCTCTTCAGTTGTTTCTTAAAACTTTTCATGTATTCTCAACTGTGGTAATTATGGAAAAAGAGTTCTGGTAAGAATGTGAGCTTTTTCCGCAGGCTTATAGACTAGATTCAATGAGGTCATTCCAGGGAATTCGCCCTGGAGTAGAAGTTGCGTCGCATATACGCGCAGGAGCAGATCCATTCCAACCGCTCAAATTCTTAGTTGAAAGCTATGTCCACTGTCCGAATTTTTCTAAACGGCTTATGTATGTCCTGTGTGAGAGATGAGTGAAGTTCGGTAAAAATCGATAAAAGTAATGAAATCGATATTATTATGCGAAATGACCATGATATTCGTGGTCAGCACCTCCAATTACATACCTTTGTATGCAAGTTTTCAGAGAAATCCATGATTTTGACTTTGGGGTCGGTAGTGGGGCCGCTAAGTACAATAGTACCCTGATATCTTATACTGATGTTTCTTTCTACTTCTCACTTCATTCACCTCCAAGAAAGGACATTTTTGTACGAAGATAATCAGGACGACCAGATACACACGTTATACAGTGAACTCCAAACGGCTGCAGACAAGCGGTGCGATTGCGGCGCGGTGTTCGGCGTCCTTGGGCGGAGACATTAGAGCTAGCATGCAAAGCTCCTGTATCTCTGTCTAAGAACGCCGCGCCGCGGTCCTGCACCTTGCCTACGGCCGTTTAGAGTTCACTGACGTATTAGTCTGTTCCACTGAGGAAGATAGTTGAGAAGAGGCCAGTGTGAGAGAGAACGCGAGGAGTTGCGCAGATATTGCTGAAAGTGGAGAGAAAAACAGGCAGTATGCACGAATGCTCAACTATCGTCGCGATTGAAACAGGCTATAGTGAGGTCCAAGTGCTGCATGCATCATTGAGGTTACCCAGCATGGACATGTTAATATCCCTCAAATTTACCCATCACTAGTGTGCCCATTCTGGGTAATTTTAATTGTACATCTAGGCAAAGGCTATCTATATTTACATATACATCGATTCATTTTCAGAAAATGGCAACCCACAAGTGCATCATCTGTGGAGTGGGGAAGCCAAATGCCTTGATGCGAGCAACATGGAAGAATCGGTCACAACTGGCGCTCTTCCTCTCCATTCTCATGCAGTCAGACGATCTGGAACTGGAGAAAGCTAAATCCATTTATTCTGCGAGTATCGAGAAGAAAAGCGGCAAAGTTTTCTGCCATGAGCACGCCAGGAGCGCCGTGAGACCTTACGAAATTTGTTCTCTCATTTCCCTGTTTGATTACTGTGCTGTTCAGGCGTCATACCTGCTTGAAGAGGCCGGAGATAGTCTGGAGGATCCTAGGCGGCTGAGAGAGCACCTGCGAGTTGCTCTTGATATCACCATTCCACGTGGCGTGAATGTTGTCCCATTAGAACTTCTACAACGGTTGCAGCGTTGTGTTGAAAAAATTGATGTGAGTTATTTGTTTCGGTTTTGGGTTTATACCTATTTATTGATGATTCAACGGTATTGAAGAAGCAAATCCATGTCGTCATGTTGAATATAGTCCACTTCATCATTGAAAGTAGTTCACGCTATGGGCTAGACGCCTTAATTGAAGGACTAGCCGACGATGAATCGTTTGAACGCCGGAAGCGTAAAGGAGACTTCAAACATGGAGAGGTGCTCTCGCTGAGCATTGCTGTTTGAATTAAATATGTATGCTTTGCATGGTCTCTTATTCAGGTGCTGACCAAATCTTTGCGATTAGAAGCTTATGATTATTCAGAACGGATATTAAATGCTGATGCTGAGCAGTCGGGTCACCAGTCTCCCAACTCTGTTAGAAATATGGAGGTGGAACCATTCCTTTCTTTTTTGAAATTCTAGAAATATTAGTGATATTATTAAAGGAGGCACTCGAACCTACCGATGGACCTAATTGCAAGTCTGCCGAGGAAGCTGCCCCTACAACCTCTGAGGATGCCATGCGGCTACTTTCACGCCTTTTCACATCTAGTTCTGGTTCTGATGGGAATTTCACAAACATTAAGGAAGAGCGCACCGAAAATTTGCTCGGGGTAAGTTTATTTTTGCGGGTAATAATTATTCCGAATATGAGGTTCATTAGGCTCTTCCAAGAGATCTTAGTCCAATTTGGAGCCTAGTAGCGAACTGCTAGGCTAATTCTGCAAAATGTGCGCAGTTACTCGACAACATTGTCGAGATTCCCTACTGCCAATTACCGCTCCTGTAGTGAGGAACGTTGTCAGCATATCAGAAATGTATAACAAACACAAAGAGTAATGATTTATATGCGAAAGAAACCGACTAGCAATTACGAACCCAGCTGTCATTAACGTGATCGTGTTATGACGATGTGCCAGCTTACGCAGGCGCGGTCACTTGCACAAGCGCGCATGACGTTCGCGTTGCGGGATCCACTGACGTTAAAACGCGTGCATCCAAACGGATGGAAGACACCAATACGTCTTCTCATGTGAATTTCACACGTCTTTTGCACCATTTCACCTATGGATATGAGTTTTAGCTCAATCAAAACCTCGAAATCCAGCAAAGCCTCTAGCTAGGAAATTCGGGTCTTTTAATGAGATTAGAGACCTTTAATGAGCGCTGAATTGTTTTTTTCTAAAGAAGACAGTTTCTGGATTTCCTAAAGCTCTTTTTACGCTTTTGTTCCGGGTAGCTTTCGCTGATTCATGAAAAAGTTTATTCTTCCCTTGTTTGCGTCAACTCTTGCTCAAACATTATTTTTGCCTTTATCGATTGAAACAAAGCAGTTTAGACACCACAGTCAGCTTTGGGAGTTTCGCAGTCGACACCATCTACGGAAGTCCCAAAAGCCACGCGGATGTCTTCCCACAATTCCAATTCGTTTTCAAATTCGATTATGGCCAAAAAGGAATGTCCAGATAATGCACTGAAGGTTGGTTTTCTTTCTAAATGTAATGTATTCTTACGGAGTTAGTACATTTACAGTCTGTTCCCTCAAACTTACACTGCCATCCTCGCCCGACCGAACAAAGCGGCGCGTGTGTGTTCGATTGGGGCGCGGTGTGAAGCTGATCGACTGTTGCAGCATCGCGCCCCAGTCGAACACGCACGCGCCGCTTTGTTCGATCGGGGCGAGGATGGCAGTGTAAGTTTGAGGGAACAGACTGTAGTACATTTAGCCATCTATCTCTGGAACACATCGTCCCCTGAGTACTGCTTCCCAGGAAGCGTGTTCCAGTGGTGCCACAGAGCTTATACTAGATTACTCTGATTCTACAGAAGATGTATCGTCCTTGAAAAAACACTGTGGTGAGGCTGAGGTAGGGGAGAGTCATTTACCGTTCGTACATTTGAGGACGTCAACGTTTTGTTCTATAGAAAATCCAAATGCATTGCATGATATACAGTTTATTCAAAAAAAAATCCTTGCATCATGCTGCATCGCCCGTCACTTGGGCCACGTTGCACTACGCATGAAAATGCATAGGCGGCGTGGCGCGAATCAGCAGACGGGCGGTGCTACATGAGGCAGGGATTTTCTGGAGCGACTGTCCATTCTCGAATTTTTTACTTCAGCCGTCTACATCTAAATGCAATGGAGAAACGTGCAAAGGCAATGGCGATGCGGAGAAAGATCAGCTGAAGGAGTTATTCAAATTCTGTCCTAACTGTGGCAGTCGCATTGAATATGATGGGAATTCCTATTGCGTGAGGACTGTCGAAATGGTCCCCATTGTCAGCATATGCTGTAGTAGTTGTTGCAATTCGAAAACATCAGTGGCATCCATAAACCGGAAGGACAGTGCGACACATTCTATGCCGCGTGCTCATGCCGAAGTCATAAGAATGGCCATAGCTGCAGCGACAACGGGCGTCCGCATTTCCGTATGTTTGAAATTAAAAATTGCTAGTGAAAAGCATTTGCTTTATGTGTAGGGATTCCTATGATTTTCAGAGTCTGCTGCGCTTCTCCAAAGAAGCCAATGTGGATCTTGTATCGAAGTCTACATTTCATGATGTCTTCGAAAAGCTGGGACCTTCCATTGAGAGGGTTTACAAGAAGCATCAACTTGACACTTTTGAAGTTGTCAGGGCAGCTTATGAGGTTGTTCCTAGTCGGAAACGGGTTCATTGAATATCGTAAAACCTATTTCTTAGGCTGACTTTATTCGAGACGGTTGGGACATTTCGGTGACTTATTCTCATCACTCTTCGAAATTCTGCTCTGGTTTGTGTAAAGTGGTAGCTGTTGATTTGAAGACGAAGTTGTGCCTTCATTCAGAAGTGTTGCATGTCCCGAGTTCAGGTTGCTTCTGCGTTCTTGTGGATTTGACTAGCTGAGAGAGCTCAGTTATCGTTTTCTCAATTACAGGTTATGATTCCACGAAGGTAAAACATGAGGGCCTTCGTTTCATTATTTACTGGTTTGCGGACCGTGGATTGAGAATTCGATCTGTATGTGTCGATGGGACACCTTGGCTAGGAAGAGTTGTTCTAGATCTGAACAAACAGTTGTCTTGGAAAATGGAATGGCATATTGACACGAGACAGTTCGCTCAACACGTTTGTGAGAGGGTTCAAAAAGTTAGTAGATTCATTACATTTTTTTTTCTAACGAGGGAAGGATACTTGGTGGCCGTGGCCATTCATGGTGCGATGTGTACTACCATATGCAGTTTTTAACGCTGATGTCGAGTCCGTAGCTCAAATTTCCTGCGAGGTTCTGTGTAGTGAGTTACACCGCGTTTATTCCGCGCAGATGTGATATAGCGCACTTTGCTATAGGCCCCATGCTGTGCTTTAGTGTTTTCAAACTATTGAATGCTTTTGAAAGAAACATTGGCCTTGTTAGTGAGTTGCCGATACAGCTGCCTTACCCTGATTTAGGTTCTCATATGAGGACTATGAGTGAGCCAGTCTTTGACTTTGAGTACTGCCCTCATACACGAGCCTAAATCAGGGTAAGACGGCTGTATCTGCAGCACAATAGCAAGGCCCTTGTTCTCTCTAGAAGCACTTTATATTTTGAGGTCAGTAAATCATCTACCAGGCATAGCCTGGGGCCCATACAAGAGTGCGAAATATTACATCTGAGCGAAAAGAAATAGCTGTAACTCACTATACAGAATTCCGCAGGAAATTTGGGCTGTGGATTCGAGATCAGCGTTACAAACTGCATGTGGTAGCGCACATCGCATCACAAATGGCCACGGCCACCTAGTATCCTTCCCTTGTAAGATTTATTGTATCCCGCACAATGAGTAGTCTCCACATTGTTTTTTCTTTCAGATTTCAAAGAAACGCGGCTTCGGTATACTAAAAGGCTGGATAAAACCACTAAGAGCTCATATCGGGTACTCAGCTAGAGCGGGATATGCGACTGGTGATGCGAAGAACATTAAATTCATTTTCAACACATTTTTGTATCATGTTGCGGGCATTCACGAGTGGAAGAAAGTGGGTGGCGTTATCATTGAGATTATTGCTTCTTAACATCGTGGTGGAGTTTAGGATAACTGGACAGGCAATGTAACGGAGTGTGGGCATGGCAATATTGAATACGACGGTCTGGAGACGATTCCTCTTGGGAGTGTTGCTCATAGGGGGCTCAGAAAAATCATGCTGCTGAACTATTGCCAAATGAATCTTCCCAAACTAAGCCCGTTCGGAGGAGATACTCGCACTGAAATGTGGAATGCTCTTGACCATATGTACTGTCCAAAGGAAATTTATTTGTAGGTTTCTTAATGATCAAGTGTAAGCTTCTACTGTTAAATTTTGTTGCTTTTTAGGACTCCTGAGACATATAGCGCTTACCTTTACCTTTCCTCCCTTCATTTGAACACAGTGACTTTGGCCGAGATCAGAGGCGAGGAAGATTTCGACCCTGGATATCTGCTAAAAGGAGAAGAAAACGGTGAACTAGATCGCATGCCTCCTAAGATGAAAGTTGTCCATAATTGGAGACGAGATATATGCAAAGACTATTTTGCGGCGAGGCACGTTGATATGGGTCCTGACACATCGGCAGAAGACGATGATATAGATCATAGCATGGATCAATTCGAAAGTGATCTTGAGGAGTTTTATCCTGATGTACCCCAGTTATATCGTAAGTCTGACTACGTGGTCGACGCCATGGACAGTGATTCGGATGACTGTGACATGGATGAAGAGGTGCATTTTTCTTGAAATATTCTATTACCCAAATATGTAGTTTTCACCATGTAACTTTCAGGACATCTAATCTTCAGGGTTTTGAACCCCTTACATAACATTTCAACAAGAGAACTTTCTGCCGAAATAGCTTGAAAGCTTCTTGCCAGCATTGGTATCTTTTGGATTAATTTCTTCTGTGCTAATTTTGACTCCTCTAAGAGGAAGAAGAGTTGATGTGTGTATTGGATGCACACAGCAAGTTACTATATTGGGCAAATACTTGTTCGAATGTCGATAGGCCATTTCCATCAGTGGGAACAAAGGTTTGAATCGTCATATTTAATTTAGCATTTGTTTTTCTCTTGTATCCATTGTCATGATTTCTTCCAGGTGGTTGAAGACCTTCGAGGCGCAGGTAGCGCGGCCACAGGAGGTCAATAGTCTGCGAGGATGAAAAGCTGATTTGGCACATCGTTTACCCCCCGAAAGTCACTGTATAGGGCACACAACGTATTCAGTGCCTGTATGATTCCCGGATGAAGTAGCGTCCCACAGACGTGATCGATTAAAGCCGAACACCGCCACTTTATGGAAGACCACAGAACGTATTCAGCGCTTTGGCGCCATAATAGTACTTGTGTTCGCTTCTGGTTTTGGCTAACCTAAGCTCTCCATCTATCTCCATCATCCAAGCCGTCATATTGTTACTACATCCCTATGAAATTCGAAGCTGAACGAGAAGCTCGCGTGTACATACTATGTTCTCCGTGAGCATCAGATGGAGGGCACACACGCTGTCGAATGCATCTGCGATTCTGAATTGGAGTAGACGGCATGGCATATCTAAACAACTGGTTGATTAACGCCAGGTACTGAACTATGAAGGATTGCTCCATACTGTTCGCTACTACATATTCATGCACTCAACGTGAGTTTTTGCTGTTTTGAGTTAATCTCCATGTTTTTTGATCCTTGAACCTGGGCATTTTCAGTAGTCGATGATTTTGTAATATTTTGCAATACAGGTTGTTGTTAGGTGGACGGTTTATTCACGAAACGGCCTGACGTTTCGACACAACGTCTTTACCGAAGGCCTGAAAGTGATATTGTTCTTTTCGTAACTTGAGCCATCAAACATCTCACCCACTCCAGTCTAACATACTGACGTAGGCCTGAGCCCACAAAACGCGATCTCTCAAACGCAAAGAGACACACCAACCT
Source organism: Ancylostoma ceylanicum (assembly GCA_000688135.1). NCBI lineage: Eukaryota > Metazoa > Nematoda > Chromadorea > Rhabditida > Ancylostomatidae > Ancylostoma > Ancylostoma ceylanicum. The sequence goes on along the minus strand of JARK01001338.1, from coordinate 3,243,273 downwards.
TCGAATCCATCGTTTTTTTTTTTTTGACGGAAAAGTGGTCCGTACCGACTTGTACACTTACTGCTTGAGTTTTTACAAACGAATGCTTGGCAATTAACAATGATCTCTTGCCCTTTGTATCTTTATGCGATCTGCAGATCCGCTACACACTAGTCCCTAACCCGACCGCCATCTCGGGTACAGGGTGACATTCACACGTCAGCAGTGAGTGTAAAAGTCGGTGCGGACCCCTGTTCCATCAAAAAAAAAAAACGATGGATTTGGAGGTTGGTCTTACGGTTTGCGTTTGAGAGATCGCATTTTGTGAGCTCAGGCCTATGTCAGTACATTAGATCGGAGTGGTTGAGATGTTTGATGGCTCAAGTTGCGAATAGAACAATGCCACGTTCAGGCCTTCGGTAAAGACGTTGGGTCGAAACGTCAGACGGTTTCGTGAATAAACCGTCCACCTAACATCCTGCATGGCGAAATTTTATAAATTCATCGATTGCTGTTTTGAGTATTATTACTGCGTGTCATTGTTTTTTTTCATTTGAGTGTTTAAATTAACGCTTGCAGACTCCTCTACATGATACGAGGCGCAAAGATGTATTGACAATTTGACAGTGGAGAAACGTGGTGGTTTGGCCATCATCTTGCGATCAGGTGAGGTAAACCACTGCTACTACAGCATGACAGCTTAGGAAATGATTATGATTATTGAAACTTGTAGCTCATTAGTAGCGCTCCATCTTTCCAGGCAGATCTGGTACCTATTCACCAACCTTAAATGGTGGGAGAACAGCTTGGTCGTCCTGGGAAGAAGAGAGTGTAGTCGATTCTGAGTGCTGCAGCATAACTAGCCTTTGTACATATTGTTCAGAGTAAGAAAACTCGAAAATGAAGATGTGATAGCATTCTGAACAGCTTGTGTTCCCACATGTTAGTTGAAATTTCACGTGCTTCACTACCTTACTGAAAGGGTAAGCATTTTACTCCCCTCGGAGTAAGGCTGAATGTGAGTTATTTGACAGATGACATAAAATATGGAATCCATCTTAATCATACTTGATGTAAAATTGCGCTTCGATAACTTCTACTTCACTGGTTTTCATTTGATCATGAATGAAGGATGGGTAATATCGTAACTGCAATGCCTGCAAATCTTAGTCACAGTCTACTAGGGGATTACGGATATATATATGGAGTATTGAAAACGCTCGCCTAAACCCACCACCTACCATCTATTGCTGACAATCTCCATTGCTCCGTCACATGTATTAGTCAGTCACTTCTCCCTAGTGAAGAGCAGGGGAGTGCTTTTGCCTGTCTGATCCTATTAGGTGTGGAAGTGAAGTAACCTCTACACACATCTCATTTGATCTTATCTTATCCAATCCATATTTAACGCAATCTATTGAGAAACAAATAGATTCATATTTGCCCATCTTCTCATGCTACCTTTCATAGAGGCACACACCATATCCTGTAGAATTACTTGGTCTCAATCCCGCCGTTATCGACTGTTCTTGAATTCTTGAATCTGGACACAGTGAAATCGTATAAAAAACTCCATATGGCCGTAGACAAGGTGCGGGACCGCGACGCGGCGTTCTTGGGCAGAGACACAGAGGCTCTGCATGCTGGCTCTGGTGTCTCTGCCTAAGAACGCTGCGCCACGGTCCCACCGCTTGTCTACGGCCGTTTGGAGTTCACTGTATTGTAGCAATATTTGCTTGTATATCAATGCTGTTATGAATTGCTCTCTCTTCCATAAAATGACTTATGTCTTTCCTGTAAAGAAAACTCGACTCATATGATGTGCAGAATTTCATTGATAAAGCAGTCGACTTAACGGATAGGAAGTCTTTGTTTAACAGAGATTTAAGATCACAAGTTGTAAGGCATTTCAACATGTTAAACAAGCTGTTAAAAACGTTAAGAGTATCACAGTACAGGAGTAGAATAAGTCTTAATTTGTCGTATAACACGGGATCGAGTCAACACGTTCAAAGTAATCATGAATGCTCGCCAAAGCAACTGGTTTTGAATGAGAAGAAAGAAGAAGGGAGGCTTAATACATAAAGGGTACATCAGAACTCGTCCAAAAGTGGGATGGGAACACAACCACGATTAGAGAACAAGTGAGTAATTTAATTACACAGGAAAAGGAAGGAAAGTTATGGTATGGCGATTGTGACGTTGACATATTGTGAGCAGAAGGAAAGAAAAGTTAACGCGCGATACAAGATTACTAGCGACATTACACAGAGTTACTATAGAGAACTGTACAAATTACCCATAGTTTGATATTTAATGTGCAGCTCCAACATCACTCAATTCGTTAACGCTGGAATTGATCAACGGTATACTTACGTAAAATTCACTATCTACGAAATATCCATGAAAAACTTACGAATGCCCAAATTTGATGTGAATCACAATGAATACAATTCCAAGTACGATGGCCAGCGACCCCACGACAAGATAAGCGATTCCTTCAATAGCATTAGATTTTGTGACAATTATGTCAAAGATTATATAGTACGTCAAACATCTCAAAAGGACCAACCTAGGAATGAATTCTTCCCTCCTGCCCAACTCGTAGTACTCACAACAAACGATTTGCGACCACCAAATACCGTGACAGGGTAGTCTGAAAAGGTGATGGTAAATCAGTGTGTCAGTTACGCGTTGACGAGCCAAAAACCATCTCCATGGAACATTGCTAGGCTTGTGAATATGATAGTTCATAACTGGCATTTCTAATGTGAACTAAGTGGAAAAGTGAGACTTTGACTATATGGATAGGAAGAAATGATCCGTGTTTTAAGAGCTGTACCTTCGTGACATTATGATTAACCCCAATTGTGTGTTCATGTCGAGTCCCTTATCCAGTGAAATACTTCCAACATGGAATCATTTCGCGCCGTATAGTTGAAATTTTCGTGAAAATTATCTACCTTTCTCAGAAGTTTTTAGTTTTCTCCGAATTCATGACCCAATGGGAACAAATAGTATATAGAAGTGAAAAAAAAACGCTGCAAAATTATCAAGAAAATGTAATGTTTGCTCAAACACTCACTGGAATGGACGATCACTTCGTATTGGCCAGCTGGTAAACCTTCTCGGAAAAGACCTGGCGTAAGTGGTGTCTCCGCCGTTCGATCTAGAAGCCTCCATAGCTTCCGAAAGTTCGGAAGTGCAGCTGTGCGCATCCACACGATCAGATCGACGTTTTCGAACCCGTCATCCTGGCATGGATCAACACGCCAGTAAGGAGGTCTGACGGTTCCCTTAAAATATCAGACTTTCACATAAGGCTGCTGTGACACTCCACATGGAATACAGAACCCTGCGATGCCGTCGCTCAGACGACATCAATGTTGATACGTATCGATTTGTGGTAGTTGGTGCAATAACTCCGGGGATCGTTCATCTAGTATCAATAAGCATCTGAATCGATGTCGCTGGCAAGAGCAACACAGGGTGCTACACGGACATATGGTGCAGCAGCAGTCTGAGCAGTTACCGAAGTCATGCCTAACCCAAGTCATGCCTAGTTTTCGAAAACTACTAGAAGTAATTTTGTGTGCCGCAAATGTAAACTGTGAGGTCTGTATGCTGCGAAGGAAGTTATAGTGGTTTAGTAGTACATAAGATCTGCAAAGAATGACCGCCCGTTAACTAGTCATTGATAGAACGAGGTAGATAAAACAAAAAGCGGATCGAATGGCCCCGCTCCAAGTCAAGCCATGAGCGAAATTGCGAGGACCAGATCATTTCTGAAAGAGTCTTTATAACTGTTTTTATTCTACATCTATGATGTTCGCTGAGTATACTCATGAAACTCAAGCTCATTCAAGACGTCTTGTGCATGGCCCTGCTGCATTACCAACGCAACTGAAATGAAATATGACACTACTAAATGAGTGCCTCCTACAATACTCCTACAGCTGAAGCACTGAACACTCCGAACCCTCGCACTCATTGTAATGTGGTTGCGGTTCTAAGTTGACTTTGAAATCGATTCGTTATCAATACCCGTCTCGCTAAGTAGGTTCATAAACAAGCTGTATGAAGTGAGCCTTACCTTGAACGCATCACACAGTGTTCCACCTGGAGGGATAGGAGGGTTCTTGAACTTGCGGTCTTTATCAACATCCCATAGGACCTGAATTTTTCATATTCGGTCATATTTTTCATATTCGGTGGTTACGACAATTTCCTGAGCTTCAAAGTGAAACAACGCAGTAACAGTGACAAGCTGCTTTTACCACAGATACTGCTGTCAGGTTTTTTTTTTGAAATTGTCAGGATGTCTACAGTCCATAAACACCATCGGTAGAATAAGGAAGTCAGCGGTGCGTGCACGTAGTGATTGGATCGTGAAGGTTAAGCTCTGCCAATTCTCTGCTGTTTACAACTTGTATGAGTACTCTTCGGTACGAATACGCAATGTTTTGTGATTATATGTTTTCTCTATTTTCTGTTGTTGCCGTTGTAAACCTTTGTGTTGATCCCACTGGTCTATTGAACTCAAACATCAGAGAAGACAAGTTACATATACACCCCCCCCCCCAACCACTTGCAGCCGCGGCGAGTAGGCACGCCTAAGTCCGCGTCTCTACCGATGGGCTTTTTTTAGACTGTAGATGGAAGGCTGACTAGCATCTTCAGGATGTTCGGCTAATGATTGCTGAGGTGTGCTAAAACCCCACTTGACAAAAAAAAAACACGTTCTGGATTGAAATTGATAGATTGAAACCTCTCAAGTTAATATACCTCGTTAGCAATGGATATAGAAAACTTTTCTTCAAATTATTCCAGAGACTTACGCCATTTTTAGTAACGGGAACTGGTATTCTTGCGCCACTTCGTACGTACACAAGCTCATAAGTGTCTGAAATCCGAGCACTCTTATTGGTTTCTCTAAGAAGTGCAAAAAACAAGATAATCAACGAAACAGCTTTCAGAAGAAAAAACTAAAACATACCGTTAAATTTGGAATTAGCTATAGCTCCACAAGGTGCAATTGGAATGTTATTTTCATTGACGGCAAACGGCTCACAATCAGAAACTTCCTAAAATAGCAGAATTTTTCGTATTTGAATTAGCTTAGCTGCTGCTATACTGCCATTTTGGAACATATCGACTGTGAGCAGTGCGTTGTTAGCGCTTTCACCGCCGCCGTAGGCCCATGATCGATTCGTAGTAAAAAAAAGTTTTCACTGTGAGTGCAGCGATCAAAAACACCACACTTCCCAAAAAGTATAGAAATCTTATCAAGAAAATCGATGCTATCAAACGTTTAGCGGTGGCAACTTCGATAAAAACTTACCAAAACATTCCCGAGAAACTGCTTGTCATTTCTGCTTTTAACATACCGCCGATGATTTTGAAAGTAATTTTCCAAATAATAATAGATGTAAACATCACCCTGAAGGAAACTATTTATAGAGTCATTGCAGGCTAAAATGAAGCTGACTACCTTCATATCCTCACTGACGTTAAATGTTAATGAACATTGCGTATCGACAGCGCAATTCGTGTAATCAACTGTGTATTCTTTCACTGAAAACAAATGAAATTTCAGAAACTGAAAATCTTAAAAATGAAAAACGCTGAGACGCTCTCATCCGACTGCGACGCCCGTCCCAAATACAAGCAACCCTTCACACCCCCTTCCGGTCTGTCTTTCAGACAACTGCTCAGTTTTCCACATTCTTCCTTTCTCAAATGTTTCCCTAATGTACACCCCCTGGAGAAACGCATAACTTCAAAATCAATGTTTTCAGCCGAGTATTGGAAGAAAAAGGATCGGACATACCGGATTCGGACGCAAGAAATAGTGCGATTCCTATAGGGATAAAGATTACACCGACGCCGATTACTGTTGGTATGACGGTTGATGCAGTAAGAATAGGTTGCCATGCTGGCAATTGCTGTTGTCGCAATTTACTAGCTGAAAAAGAAAAGTAAGCACCATGAAACACGACGCGGCAGTGTGGGATTGCATTTACTTGACTCTGACACGACAGCTACAATACGCATGCGAGTACGAGCGAGTAGTGATCATGAACTGACCTATACTCATGAAGATAACTAGGAAAATAAAGAGATCGCTAACACTACATTTCTGGAAAACAAACAGCTGTTAACAAAGAACGAACCCTTGGGTTTATTCTTCAGAATCTTCTCATCCGACAGGTCTGCAGCTGCTCGATCCTGGCCGACCACGTCTTGCGGCGGCATCCGCTGCGTGTTAACTGAAACGCCTCGATTTAGCCATGAATGCAGAAAAGACAGTTTTTTGATACCGATTTTTGCGGAAAACGGATTGAAAACAGAGATAAACCACAAATCAAGCATATCATTAACAGCCATTCCAAAATTAAACCTCACCCGTAGCACTTAGGTAAACTTGATAACTTCTAGCTCATGTTCAGACATGTACTGAAGTCTCCAGTGGCTCACGCCCTCTCACCTATTTGAATACGTTAGTACAGGAAGCAGAAACATCGCAAGAGAATGAGGACGGTGATATCAGTGAAATGTGTGGATACACAGAGAATCAGACTGCCACCTCCGGTCTTACGCAATACTTCCGCTGATCCCTGGTGCAGCTGATGTGATCGTTCGAAGAAAATGTTGCACTCGTACGAGAAACGCCGATCCCAAGTCCTGGGAAACAAGCCAGGAAAAAGAAGAATACAGAAGTCTAGGTTTAACTTATTGTCAGAAGAATTCTTATTTGCCGAGCAATGCAGGCAGAGGCCTGATAACCTAAGACGTGTCTCAACCCGCGATCACTGATTTCATACAACACACCTAAAATTCATGGCGGGATAATCAAATAAACCTATGATGGTTGGTGTTGTTGGTTATGGTGTAGATTTCATAGTGTTAAAAGGTGCAGAACATAAAAGTTGGTTTGTTAGCCTGGTTTTGCATGGTTATGCGTCCATGAATCTTAGTCCCGAGGGGAGGGCACATTCATAAACAGTGGATTTCTAACTATGAATAAAGTATTAATGATCGCATGTATTGAAAAATCCGAAAAAAATACTTGATTTCCAATGCTTGAATTTCCAACTTATTCAGAATCGTAAACTTATTCGAACTTCATTCTTATGAGTTATTTTGTCCAAAGTATAACATGCAAGTTTCTAACATGAAAAAAAAAAGATAAAAAGAAGGAAAGTTAGAGAAACTCGTTAGGTTCTGCTGCATGCATAATGAATCTATTGAGAAAATGAGTAAATATGAAAAGTTTTGTCTACATCTCGTCAAAATCCTTGGTAACCTTATCCGTTCTTCTACAGATTGTTTATCGCAGATTTGTTTTTTTTTTTTCGCATTGTGTTCATACTTTTCTTTTGCTGTTAGTTGTCATTCAGCGTGGTATTCTCACACAGAAATAAATAAATATATTCTTCAAGGGACTTTGAGGAAATGTAGAAGGAAAGCTAAATGAGAATGATGAAAATACTTCAAAAAGGAGATTCATTCAGACAAAAGCAAGCTGTGCATCCACCTGTGATCAGTGAAAATGTCACAAATGAGTCACGATACGAAGGGTGGGGCAATCGATACTGAGGAATGTGACCGTAGGAAACCCTGGGGACAATTTCAACTGCTGAAACTGCAATGCCGAAAAAAACTCAGGAAATTTGCAGTAGGATTCATTGGGAGACCTCAAAAACAGCAGTGTTTCCATGCAACAGCGGGGACTCCACACGGGAGAGCCGTGAATCGATCGGTTTCGGCATGTCGCACGCGTCACCGGCGTCCGTACGGCTTGTGGTACTCAAGCGCCACAAAGCGTTTCATCATGGCGGAACAAAGCTGTCGTTCTGTGGCTGCAGGTCTCCAGCCTCGCGACAGATAATCCATTTCACCTTCTACCAAACCCAGTACAGTACTGGACAGTAACAGTTATTTTCCAGCCAACAATCCAAACCTCGATTTGAATTCCATCACCAGGAAAACCGACAGCCAGCAAAATCCACCGCTCTGGGTTCACAAGCAGACCCCATCCCGTCCTTGTACCGTCCTCTTGGAAACTCCAAGAGAACGGTATAAGGACGGGATGTGCCTGCCTGTAAACATGGCAAGAGAGACGTACCGAATTACCCTACCCTCTCATCAGAACGATGAGACCCCACAGCTGCTTGATATCATGCGCTTCACCTACGTCTACGCTTTTCTGCGTCAATTCAACATGCTAATGCAACTAGAACCATGATCACTGCACTGATCTCTAGTTGCATTGTCATTTTGAAAGCTTTGCTGAAATACTACTAGCGTCCGTTGAATCCGCATGATGTCACAGCAAGAATGTCTCATCATTCTGAATGGAGAGTAAACCCACGGCTCAAACCCATTGTAGACTGCATCCCTTAACAACTCCACAACCAGAGATCTTTACTTCCATCGGACGAATGTGATAAAGTACAACATAACATGAGGATAATTGCAAAATGTACAACAAAATGATCGAGTAAATAGATGAGTGGCAGGTGATGTAGCATCAAGTGAGTGTTAAATTCCCTTTATTCGAAACATAAACGACACACAAGATTACCTTATAAGATGTATCAACATGTGATGAAAAAAAATAAACACTGCAGAAGGCATAGGAAAAGCAATCGAAGTACAATTCAATATACAGTGATTGCTCAACATACGAACGTCGTCATGTTCTAGGGAGGAGCAGGGACAACCTTTTGGCCAGGCTGCGGCTGACCCTTCTTGTTCATCAGGTAACGGTGGATGTGAGGGATCACACCTGGAAATCGCATTCATAGTTAACACAATAGAGCTCTATGAGATTGCATCATTACCTCCTCCGGCGATGGTGGCCTTGATCAACGTATCCAACTCTTCGTCACCTCTGATGGCAAGATGAAGATGTCTGGGCGTGATCCTCTTCACTTTCAGATCCTTTGACGCATTGCCAGCCAACTCCAGCACCTCAGCAGTCAAATACTCGAGGATAGCAGCACTGAAAACTTTGTAAATACCTTGGATACGAACCTGAAGGGAAAAAAGTGTGCGCACCTGTAAACAGCAGCAGTAGCTCCAACACGTCCAGTGGATGTTGTCCTTTGCTTCAGGAAACGGTGGATACGACCAACAGGGAATTGCAGGCCAGCTCGAGCGCTACGTGAGATCACTTTTGATTTGGACTTTCCTGAGTCCTTTCCGGCTTTGCCTTTGCCTCCGGCCATTTTTCTGAATTGAATGGGTTAGATTGAAAAGGGTGAACAGGATTGGCGAAAAAGGAGTTCGAAATTAACATGAGAAGAATTGAAGGGGCAGTTCTCATCTGTGAAAGTGAAGAATTTCGAAAATATACGAAAATAGCTACAACCCAGCCCACAGCTCAGGAGATCAAGAATTCAAAGGCCCACATACGGGACACGGGATCCTCTCCAAGGAAGAAAAACCTGGACATGAGAGTACACAGACCACCTGAGCAGACGGAACACATGTGAGCCGAAAGCACCCGGAGCACACCGCGACCCGCGGACGCGCGGGAATCAATGACGCCGCCACGCCCCGTTGGCGTCGTGCCAACAGCGTTCAAATCTCGAGGCGGGTCCCGCCGCGACATCGCAGCGGCAGGGCGAAATTGGCTCGCATCCAGAATTTCGCCCCCCGGCACGGAAATGCCCGCTGGGGGTGGCGTCTTGTCCACTCTCCTTGCCCTTGTTGGGCTTACTACCATTTCTGTAGTATAAACAAGTAATTTTTACTGCGAAACACTAAAAATGGGCATCTATGAGACCCAGGAACATTTAGTTTCCATATCGGCTGGGGAAAGATGCTGCATTTTCCTCAGAGTTAGTACGTTATGCAGATTTTGTGAGTTTCTTTTGACAAGAGCCTCCTAATCTGGTGTTATGAAGCGCTAAAGCATTCTTTACACAAATATTTTGAAGATGGCTATGTAATGGCTGATGTTTTATGATCTGTCCCACATGTGGACGTTCCACTCGTATGTCCTTTGACAATGACATAAAACGCCATTATCGCTCCATCGGTTATAGTTTTAATCGGCCATCACGATTCTTTTAAAACATTTTTTTTTTCGTTCATGACAACTACTCAATGCTATAGTTTCTTCCAAACGCGACGGTGATTGAGTAATAGTGAATATTGCCTGTTCTTCTCTCCCCCGTCTTAGATTTCTTGGCACATTCCTCGAGCCGTATCCAATATATTTGACCATGGGAGGGAAAACATAGCGGGCACATATCCATTCCCATTCGTTTTCATCCACTTTGCTATCCAATATATGTAACTCATCCATCCACGTATTCATTTCTTGGCGCAAGTGCGGTGTGTCGGCGAGAGTCAACTCAAAATGAAGAAGGAGTAGATCATGGATCGTTATCATGTGGAAATCGATCGGATAAAGATAATCCGCAGTGAAACGAGTGGATTTGGATATCCACGGATATGTTTTTATTAGATAGCAGATTCTCGAAACTACTATAACATATCCGCTAGAGCGTGTTTATCCGACTGGACAAAGTATATTGGATACGGATTCTGCAGTTTTTCCTTTCTTTCACTTCTTCAGCTATCATCCCAGTGGAAAACATTGTACTGTATTTAATATCCTGTATCCTCGTTCACCGTTCGTCGGTGAAAGTTACCGGCGGAGAAATTATGGTGGAAACGACGAAGGGTGAAGAGGCTCCCATTATACATATGTGCTTGGGACCGAATAAAAACCGAATAATCTCGTTAAATTATTAAACAGTTTAGAAAAAAACCTGAACATCCAGATATTTCAAAGTGAGAAAGCCCTCTGGCTTTGTTTGTCATTAGTACAACACTATATCGGTCTCTAATGTTGCAATTTGTTCGAAATATTCGGTATTCGAAAGTCAAAATATTCGATCTCGAATAAATGCAAAATTTGTCGAGTGTCCCTGCATTAGAGACCAATATAGTGGTGCTCTATGAAAGACAAGAAGAGCCCTAGAGTTTTTTCATTCTTGGACACCTGAATAATTTAATTGTTTCCTGAACTGTTGATTTGAGTAAAAGAAAATATTCCGTCTCTGCCCTGTTTTTTTTTAAATCAATTCATCGGGAAAAAATAAAACATGCACGTTATATGTACTACATGTGAGAAGGATTGCGCTGCCACGGTGGCAGCTTTGGCTCAGCGCTATAATAGTGGGCGTTTATCGATAAGACCTTGAAGGAATAGCCCTCCTAATTCCCGCAACGCTTACGCTCACTCCCTCACGCAGCATAATACACCGTGAGTTATCACTGCGATCTCGATAGATACATATAATGGTTTCTGGAGATAACGATATGCGGAGGGAGAAGCGTTACGAGATTCGGCGCGATTCATCCTATTGTAGGTACAGCACAGGTATAATTGTTAAGGATTCCGCCGGATGACTTGCTTTTTTGTCTATTCTATACTAGTAGCTATTTTTAAGCCTGCATCTCTTCAATCTACTTTGGAAAAACTTTTTTGGTAAAGCGTCAGAAAATCGATATATCCCAATATTAGCTACTCGAAGCCTATTTGCATCTGTTCAGTCGATTTTCTACTGCATGTGCACTTGGGAAGTTCCAGTCATGTAAGTACATCGACTGTTCAAACAGAGGTTGGGATTTTTATATGGCTTGGGATATCTTACGCCGTTGTTCTGGGATAGCCAGGTACTTCTCTGGAATGGACTGCTTCTATGCAGCTGTACATATTTTCTTCTATTTGTCATCCCAGAAGGAGAAGAAATCTCATCGGTTCGGTTTGGTTCTTCGTAGCGGTTATTCTTATAGTCGTTCCAGAAAATACTTGCCTCCAGCATCCACCGCCCATCTGCTGAGCAGCACCGCGCCTCCCTTGCATTGTGATCACGTTAAACTGCGCGTCGACGGAGCCACGTCGCAGCACTTATCATAATGCATAGGAGACGTGGCGCGGCTCAGCAGAGGGCGGTGGATGCCGGAGGCGAGTATTTTTTGGAACGACTGTAGATGGGTTTCATGCCGTCACATGCGGCACAACCAGTGGTGGACGTAGGGGGAGCGCCCCACCCCCCCC
>JARK01001338.1:3209743-3230479 GCA_000688135.1 Ancylostoma ceylanicum | reverse complement strand
CACGAATATCGCATTCATTTTGTACCGTAACCCCATTTTGGTAGGGTTACGGTAGGTTAACCCAAGATACGGTACCTGATGGAATTCGCTGAAACTTTGCCCACGGGGGGTTATTTGGGGTGCTGATCACGAATATCGTATCCATTTTGCATGCTACCTTCGTCTTCTCCGTGAAATTGGCATTTTCTCTGAATTTCGTACCGTACCCCTACCGTATCCTTATAAAAGTGGGGTTACGGTACAAAATGGATACGATATTCGTGATCAGCACCTCAAATAACCCCCCTGGGCAAAATTTGAGCGAATTCCATGAGGTACCGTATCTTGGGTTACCCTACTGTAACCCTACCAAGATGGGGTTACGGTACAAATTGAATGCGATATTCGTGTTCAGCACCTCAAATAACCCTTCTATACAAAGTTTCGACGGAAAAAGTTTTTTGAAAATTTTGGGGCCCCTCATGTGGAATAGTGCCTAAAAATCTTGTATTAGTTTATTTCAATTTGTTTATTCTTTGTTATTATTATTTTTTAAATATTTATTATTTGTTGTTTATTATTAAATTAATATTATTATTAATTCTATTTTCCGTCTAGGTCCCCTCAACGTCGGAAACCCCAATTTTCCCCCGCCCCTCCCCCTCCCGCCCACTTTCTGCGTCCGCCACTGTGGACAACTGATGTTCATACTCCAGTTTAGTCGCTGACAATCCGTAACTTTATCGTTTGAAACAGCACTTTCAAAATTTCCTATTCAGAACCTGTCACTACTTCTTCTTATACTCTATAACCGGAATGCACAAGTGTTTTAGTAGGCCCATGCTAATGTTACAAAGACAGACAGGCAGATCCATTTCACTTCATTTCTTAGTTTACCAGAGTTGTTGTATTCTATCCAGAATTTTTTTTGCTTGGATAGGAATATAATCACATACCTCGAAATGTGGGTTGGCTCGGAATTCTGATGTTTTATACCTTCTATTTTCTCTCTCTTTTTGGAAACGATGTTAACATCGTCCTTCCATGTGTTCATTTCCACACTCCTCGGAAGTTTCCACAATCTTTGTTTATATGCCTCCGATTTCCTGCGTTCTTCGAGTTTCCACCCACGTCATACGTCGCATGATAAAATGTGCTTTCAGGCTCCATTTAATCTGGGAGGAGCTCGCTTGGAATTCACCATGTCTTACTCAAAAAGTATTAATTCTAATCATAGAGCATATGGTAGTTTTGGGCCCAACTCCAAGGCTTCAGCCCTATTCGATGCTGCATTCTCCAAACCGTGAGTTTTCTTTCAAGAATTGCAGTAGAAAAAAATTTCGTCAAGTCAAACGTCTAGTTTTTAGTTCTCGTTCGTCATGCATTTTCTTTTTTGTCTTCGTTAAATTGATTCACACTTTCTAGCTTACCAAAGAAGCGCTTCCAAGCACAGAAATCATCTGGAACTCCAAACGATTCACCAACTGTTGATTCTCTCCCTTCAGGTTGGTTATGAAACTCGCATTCAAGCAGCTCTGCAATTCAGGCAGTTTTTTTGGTACATCATGATTTCACACTGTTCTTGTTTAGTTGCCGAAGGCGAACCTGCTCACAGCTCACCCAAACAGGTATTTTCGCCCCCTATCAGTCTTCCCGAAAGCACATCTACCGACGGAACTGTAGAGAATGATAATGTAGGTGGTGTGTAAGACTTGCTTACCAACACTGAAGCTCCACCTCATGAAGTTCCATTTTCAAGGGTTTGTCGAGCAGTAGCAGCGATGAAGACAGTCAACCTGTTCCGAATGTTGAGAGGCCTAGTAATTCTTCATCTACGTCTTCATTAAATCGGTATTTTACTTCTTTCCATGAATATATGGTTTTTTAATAGTTATCCTTGTATTCTTTTCCCACTTAGTAGTATAAGTGCTTACCCTATAGCCTCTGGGATCCATAGTTGGGTTATAGAGACACCCGATTCAGTGGTAATAAATGAACCGCTCGCACATAGTTTCGGTTTCAAGCATTGTTTTGTTTGTAATAGATTGACACATAATAGATAGCGATGTCACCAACTTGCTTGGGCATTTACTTCTATTAATTTTTTTTCGGAAACTTGTTTCATACAAAAACTTTAGCTGCTGCGGTTCAGCTGTTTTTGACTCACGTTTCTTTCTGAAGTGAAGTAAAATTGACTAGAAGAAGCTTTTAAGATGCTTCCTGGTTGAAACCAAGCCTATGAATTTTTTTGACACTATCCTTTATTTTATTTGGGTTTTTCATTATTATCATCTCCAAAAGTTTGGTAGAAAATAAATCATGTCGTAAGCATGAATATTCGCCACGCAGGCCCGTGATGGTAGGATTATGGCTTACAACCTCTTTTTTCAAATTCATGTTGCGCCCACTGATTCATCAGTCCACTGATTTGAATGGATCCCCTCGTCAGCTTTGTATTTGTTCTTATGCGTTTGTGTAATCATGTTAGAACATTTTCAGTGCTTTCAGGGCCGCGAGCCTGCGCTCGACCCATTCTCCACAAACAGGCACAGTTCGAACTTCATCAGCTGCCTTCGATTTTGACGATAAAGAAGACTCACCGCCTCCATCAGTGAAACGAAGTAAAATGTCGCCACCGTGCTCATGTGGGTAGTGTTGCTTTGGGTACTTCTTCAGTTTTTATATAGATCACTTCGTAGTTTTAGCCTCATCCAAGTTTGCTGCACCAAAGGAACGCCGCCCCGTTTACCAACACAAGTGGACAGAAAATGACGATGAGGATAACGAAGAAAGTGGTGGTGAAAACACTGCTGAAGGCCATGTTGCATCTGGAGCAGCAGCTCCAACATCGTCTGCACAACAGGTTTGTTCTTAGCTATACCGCTTTTTTATATCGGTAGATTTCTTGTTGTTATGTTCATTTTTAAACGAAATACCCTCTTTTTTCTTTTCACCAGTGGGAATGGAAGTGTTACCGCTATCTCAACTTATAACAACGATATTTGAGAGTTCCCGTTGTGTTCGAGTATCCACACCCAGACTTTATGCGCAAGCAGTCAAGTTAATGACGCTTGTTAGGGGCTGATTCCGCGAGTCAGCTAGAACAAAATGTACTTTCTGACGGGATTTCGTGGTCAAAAATAAACAATTTCCAAAAATAGTAATGTTCTGCCAATTGTTTGTGCAAATACGGGCATTGACACAGCTGTCATAATATTTGTGGGAAGTGGGAGTAACATGGAAATGTGTGGAGGGAGGGAAGGTAGGGGAATGGGGATTTCTGATTAGTCAAAACTTATTAATGAATTTTTATATTGAATCAGTGTTTAGTGGAGTCTTTCTGAGTTTCTGTAATGTCACATTTTTGGTCAATACGACAGTTTGCTCTCCAAACCGTCAATCCTCTTGCATTGCACTATTCTCTGCTTTCTAAACAACCTACTAATTGTGTTTTTTTTGGTTGTGTGGAAAACCTTGTCCAACGTTCGTCCAACGTTCGTGGTACTGGAAGTAAACAGTCAGCAAAATCTATCATCGTGCAGTTACTCAATTAACGACAGGTTTAGATGACAAACTTGATTGTTGCAGCAGAAAGAAAAAAAGTTGTTGCAGCAGAGTTACTCTTTTTTATTGTCTCTATTTCAATCAAAACCTGCCTTTTCGGATAAAGCGCGCTACTTCGGGTCCTTTCACCACTAATACTTCTTTTCAGCATGCTAGGCTTTCTTTTATTCTACTTCTGTTGGATTTTCCAAGTTATGTTTCTGGTCTTTTCATCTTTTCATATTTTCAGCGTGGTCCAGTATACAGGAACAATGAAGGAGCGCGAATTCACCGAGTAAAAGAGGCTCATCAATGTCTTGAATCTGGAGAACATGATGATTTCAAACAGGATATCGAGTACATTCTTAGCACAATGAAAGGAAATGCTTCAATTAATATTAAGTGCTTGAGGTGAAAATTTATGTGACTACTTCGTTTTTGTTTCGGTAGAATGTCGCAGTTTTGGAAAACGTTATTCGTTGCATTTAGCACACTTTCGCTGGCCCGGAAATGTGTATCCCCCGAATTTCGACAGTTCATACGAAGTGAAGGTCTGGTGGCTAACGTTTTCAAAGGTCTCGCTGAAGCCGCTAATGATCAGGTAGGCAACTGTGGTATTGAACTGTGGTACTGTTTTCTTAGTCCTGTTTGAGACTTTTCTCTCGCCTTTTTGGAAGTAATTCGCTCATTTATATGCCATTCAGAACCTGGCTATTTGTGCAGCGACAGTTATTTATTTGATGTCGAGGGACTTCATCTCCCTGCCTGTTGATGCGCATTCGCTGAGGTTATTGTCACAACTGCTGCGCATCGAAAAGTTGGATCAAAATGAGGAGCAGAAGAAATACGTGTCTTTGGTATGTGTGCATTTAGCAATTTGCGATCTGTTAGTTTTTTCTCATATTTCACGTATCTGTTATTGGATGAGATTTTTAAGCTTTTTCGAAGAGCTATCACTTCGAATATTTTGTACATAAAAGGCATGTTCTTGAAGTCATCAGATTTTTAGCATTTTTGAGCAGCGTTTCATTATTTCTGTGTGAGCTGAACAAATGTTGGCTGTATGCGATGAAAAATTGATAGATGTGATCTACTAGTTCTCAAGGTCTAACCAGTTATCGTCTCTTTTTAGGTATGGGATGTTTTTACTAGCTACATTGAACGTATGGAGGCAGTTGGAAAGAAGATTGTATTCGACCTCAACAAGGATCAGCTGACGGTACCCTTTGTTTCATAATATTTTTTTCATGTTTCGATTCATTTTTTTTTGTGAATTCCGTCGCATACCCTACTGTTACACTTTCTGCCGAGTTTGCATTAAGAATTTTACTTTTTTTTTCAAATGACACGTTATATTATTTTAGCCGTCGGCTCTCATTCTCGAAGCACTGGTTTTTATCCTTGCTCGATCAACTGACGAAAATTTGAAGACAGAACTTCTTAATCTGGGTATACTGCAATATATTGTGGGTAAAGGTAAGACAATTTTTCCTTTGAAATTTCGTCGTTTCTTTCTTTCAAATTTAAGTCGTCTATTTTTTCTTATTCATGTTCTTATTTGGTTTCTCAAATCTTCGAATAATCTCACTTTTTCATGTGTCTCTCATGCACTGCTTTTTCTTTTGATTCCTTTCCGTTTTCTATACTTTTTTCTTTGCTGATTTTTTCTTCTGGTTTCTTGAGTGTTGCCCTTAAGATTCTCCTAAACTTTAATTATAGTGGACGAGTGATATCCTAACGGGTACGGAGATTCACTGTGCAAATAGTTGTGTACCACGTTTAGTACTTGTCAATTTCAGTTGAAAAGATCGTTCTGAGGCTAATTCACGACAAGCTGACTGAATCTGAGACGATACAGCAGCTCGTGGTATTGGAGAGATGTTTCCGAATACTTGAATCGGTAGGTTTTGGTCGAGATCGTATTGCTTGATTTTTAATCATGAATTATTTGCCTCCTTGCAGTGCACATTGTTTCATAAGAAGAACCAGGCCTTCCTCATATCACACCGTGGCAGTCTGTTGATACAAATGTGTGGAAAGTGAGTTCAGTGAGGCGAACGAGAAAACTGAGTTTCAAGATGAACATGGACATTTTTGGCTATTTTATTCGGATTTAGGAATAAAATGCTCAAATGAAATATACGTGACCTTTTCAGTTACCAACACGAATCTTTGCTATTAAGTCAGTTGATCATTATTTTTCTAGGTTGATGACCGTCATCCACGATACTATCAGCAACTGTGCCGTTGGTTCAGAATTGGCGAGGTCTCATATAGCCTGTCTCTCCTTGATGGCACGCGTCTTAATGAACCTCTCACACGAAAATGGTGAGTTCTTCCGTGATATTTTGTTGTCTCTTGTGTTTTTCTGATATCTGGACCAAGGATGACCGGAAATCTGGTTTTGGAAGTTCTGAAGCTCTTGAATTCTGACATCGTGCAGAATACTCAAGGCTCATATGTTATCATCTCCTCATATTTCTATGTATTAATCTCTACATTAACCTATGTAACATTCAATCACTGGTATCTGTATCACTTACTCATACATATGCAGGTTTCTAACTCCTAGGTTTCTGAAGGATAGGCAGTAGCTGAGTTAAGAGAAGTCATAAATACTGTTTTTATCCTTCCATATTTCCCACATTTTGAACCTCTCTCATCTTCCGACTTCCGAACTCTCGGTTCTGCGGAGTACTTCCGCTCATCCATGATCAGGGCACTACGCTTCAAATTAAAAAAAAATCAAACCCCCTTTGTTGCGGTTGCTTTTACGGCGCGACGTAAAATTACCGAAATTATATGCATGAAATGCAATCTAGAAACTCACATCTGCAAATAATGGATCGAAAGCATGGATCTGTAACTTACACTGCCACATTGCCTCAACATCTATTGCATCAAATTCCATTTTTTTATTTTACATTTGAGGTGATTTTTGCGTTGACTTCCATGTGAAATCCTACAGGATTCTATTTATAGAACTATGCTGTACGAAACTAGGTCAAGTGCCCGGTTTCCTACCACAATGCCTCTCGTCGTACACATTCCTTGCCCCAAAATTCGCACCTGAAGATAAGAAATTCGATCTCTATGTAATGGTAAGTCGCCTCAGCGCAGCATTTTTTTCCTGTATGCGTATTCTTTTTACCATCCTTTTACGCCTTTTCCCAATAGATAACGTCGTTGTGCGTGAATTTGGTCGAAAGATGTAATTCTAATCGTCGAAAGCTCATTGACACCTCAGTAAAGGTCTACTCAGAAGATGGCGAGGCGACTGAGTACAAGGCTTTGGATGCTTTAGCTATTGTAAGTCTATCATTTTTGCAGGTATTGGCGTGGATCTCACATTTCGTTTTCAGTTGTTCACTATCCATGAAGCAAAAGCCCGGAATATTGATGAGGATTTAGACAAAGATTTAGCTTTTGAGGTATTTTCTTATATTCCTTTCGATTCCTTTAGTATTTATTTTGAATTTGGTGAGTGTGACATTCTTATGTCCTTAGGAGCCAATCGACGAGGACAATAATGACACGGATGAGGAAGCCAAAGATGATGGACGCCTGGACAGAGCGAAATTGAATGAGATGAGCGAGAGCGAAATGCTACAAGCCGTACAAAGTGCTATGAGCAAAGTTTGTTTTAGCTCGAACATTTCCACCGAGAAATTATAAACGTATGAAATTCTATGGAATATTTGAAATTTCCAGGCATCTGCTCATATGGAGGACAGCGTAGTTGCATCATATGTTGCTCTCCTTATTGGCTGCCTATTGCAACAAAATGAGGTAAGTCATCGTTTGAGCCTTCTCTCTCTCAATAGTTGAGTTTTGAATCACCTTGACTAGCTGCTTCACGTCTTTAGAACCTTTGAAATACTGAAGGAAATTGTTGTATAAAAGAATTGCAGGCAGCATAATAGTTATGACTTTCTAACGGACTTTCATCGCATGCTGGCGAACTGCTTTTCTGAATTCTAGGGACATGTTTCTGCCGTTCGATCACATCTACAGGATGGTTCTCTATCTCCTATGATCGATCAGTTACAGCGCTTCCTCGATTTCATGAAGATTGCCGTAAGTCTTTGGCATTTTCTGGTTATTTAACTTCTTCCTTTTTCACCTTTCCAACAATATGAAGTCTTTTGAAATTAAAAGTTTTTGCGCTGTTGTCTGATTAGTGTGACAATGTCTTTTGAATGGATTTTTCATGACCTAGCATGTAGGATTTTACCAATTTTGGAGATGAAATATCATTTTCTCTTGAGCTTTTGTGTTTGCCCTGTCCCTCATCATCGTTGAAATCAATTAAGCTATGTTCCACTTCGAATTATATGAAATGTTAACAGTTCTTGGCATTTTAGATGGTGTAAAGTCAATTCACACACAAAAGGCCTGCCTTCGGATGATAGAAATGCGATCACCTTCACCCTTGTGCATGCAATTTCCCAAAATTCAACCCGTTGTATCAAAAGTACTTTGCATCAATTACTGAGTCACCACCTCTAAACCTTGCCATCTTGTTCTTTTCTTCATCCGCAAACATCCACCTATCTGGCCGTTCTAGCGGTCACCAGTGCTCCTATTCATAAACGTTCCCGGATACATTGTGCCCTTTCCGCTCCTGCAAATCGGACGAGTTCCCTGGACAGACATGGGTATGTTCAGTCCGAGCGCCTTATCTCAATCAGCGATGACATTGAATGGCAAAATTAACCAGATATATCATATTTTGCCAGGGAAATTCGTCCATTTGAAATCAATGCTAAGCTTACACCCTTCCCGGGAATGTTCACAAATCCCGCCACAGACGACCTTACCTTATTAACCTGATTTCACGCTCTCCACCCTGTGTAGCGCCCATGGAATAATGAAAAAACTGGTATTTTCCAAATGAAAGTAGTTTTTAAAAACACTGCGTGCTCTGAAACCCTTCCAGCACTACAAAATTTTTATTCACAGGATCCGCTTACAAATGTTCAGGAGAACGTGTCCCACGGGGTTGTGTGCGCGAAATCTGCTTCTTTGCCACTGTGTTAAAGTTTCTAGTTTCATCTTCCAACTTCATTTCCTTGTTCATATATTCAGTTTTTTTAGCTCTTTATTTTCAAATTTCCTGTTTTTTTCTAAATAAATACTGGACAAATTCGCATTTCAGAGCAAGAAGAGCGGTGGATGTCGATCAATTGAACGTATTATTGATTTATTAGATCGTTTAAATTAGCTCCTAACCTAACATAGTTCTTCCTTACACTCACCAAAAACATTCATATTAGCCGGAAACTAACATTTTCTTGTCAAATTTCGTTGTTTTCTTTCATTCGATCGATGAATTTGTACTGTACATATATGTGGCTTGTATTGGCATGTTTTTGAGAGAATCATCAACTCCTATGGTTGTCATATGTTGGTAGAATAAGTTTTGTTCTCCGGTTCATTTTATACGGCTGGTTTTATTCAATACATGGAATTTCATCGTTCCTTTCCTTTCAATTTACTCTTGCAAATATGTCTTAGATTGTCAGTTAATTTTTCATGTAACTATGATAAGTTAGTGTTTTGAACCAACTGAGATTATATTCTTGTTCAAGTTTTGTTCTTGTAAGTGGTTTTCGAATCGGTTTCCAAGACAATGAAAAGACTTGTTCATGTCACCGTCTTTCGACGCTGTTGTTAGGCATTTTTGGATTAAGGGCAGTACTCTCAGCAGTCTTCGCTTTTGAAGTGTGTACCGTGTACACGGCTGTTAGTGAAGCACAGCAGTGAATAAAAGCAAAGTATCCTCAGCTACCTCTGTAGTTGTAGCTGGGGCGAAGAGCGTGGTCAGAGCCCATTGATATGGTCGAGCGGCGAAGCGACGCGCCAGCTTACGTAGACTCGGCCACTCCGATAGTGACCTCCTCTGGTGCATCCATGAGTCGTCTCACTTCTTGGCAGTGCTCATGGACACACTTGAGCACGCAGTCTAGCACGTAGAAACTACGCATCGGAGCATTTCCGTATTGCGCGTCCTCAATAGGTTGTGAGATTTCTGTTG
Source organism: Ancylostoma ceylanicum (assembly GCA_000688135.1). Taxonomy (NCBI): domain Eukaryota; kingdom Metazoa; phylum Nematoda; class Chromadorea; order Rhabditida; family Ancylostomatidae; genus Ancylostoma; species Ancylostoma ceylanicum. The sequence continues at coordinate 3,220,920 of JARK01001338.1, read as the reverse complement.
ATCAAAACTCCGGCCTGGGATTTGTGAACGCATAACCAGACGGAGCAAGGCCGGCAAACCAATTTTCACGTTCTATGCCTCTTAGTGCTACGTAGTTAATACGGTAACCAGCGACACTAGCCATCAAGGATTCACTTAGTCATTGTTTCATGATTCCCAGCCCTGAAGTGCAGCAAAGTACAGTACGGGTTCACGTGGATGCTGCTTCTTTTTGAGTGGATGTAGTGCGCTTCTGGAGGATTCGATGCAAGATGCATTGTTTAGGAGCTAGAGCCGGGATGCACCTTAGAGGTTAACCATGAGAGTAAACGTGCTAATGTACCCAAGTTTACCATTTACCTGGCAACCATGAATTTGTTCACCCTCATGTGACGTCTATATTCAGCTACTACCCATGGGTTTGAGACTACCCTATCTACTGAGACGACGCATCAACACCCAGAACATTCAGAAACTATAGTCAACTCCAAATGTCCGCAGACAAGAGTTGGGACCGCGGCGCGGTTTTCCTCCGCGTCTCTGCCCTGCATGCCACGCTGAATCCGTGCAGCAGACAGCGAGAGACCCGCTCCGCGGCCCCCAACTCTTGTCTGCGGACATTTGGAGTTGACTATATGTTGATTGCCCAGTAACAGTTAAAGCATACATATTTGGCCAATATCTTGCGTTCTCAAATTCACCAGGCCACCTTCTACATCCATATTTTGAGGTGCTTTCAATACATTACATATTTTGAGGTGCTCAAAAACGAGTTCCTTTTGGGGGTCCCCGTGGAAGGCCATGTACATGGTTGTAATCAGCGTCCTGTATTCTGGAGGAATTGGCGAGATGTGTGCTACTGCTAATGTGATGCTGGGATCGGAAGCTGGAACGTGGAGAATACAAATGGTTATCCATGGCTACGTACGTGATTTCTGGCGCTGTGGAAACAAACGTTGATATCAGTTGCAAGAATTATTAGAGTGATCTGGGAGTTTATCTTTATCTTTATTGAGACGTGTACCTCGTACACGTTTGAAACAAAGTTTTGTTAGATTTTCCTCCAAAAATCTGCAATTACCTTCAGATGCAGTGTAAGATCAGCAAAAAGGAATTGTAAAGGAAATAGGAGGAAAAGGAAACATGTAGAGCGAATCTTACTATCTGCTGTAGTTATAAAGGGTGTTCATTGATGCCAAAGGAGAAATTCGCAGACACAGCATTTCGCTCCTCCGTTTTGTTTTGCAAATTTTCCGATAAGACCACAAACCATTCGGTTTGAATTCCCTCCCTCACATTAAACCGAGAGGTCACGATCGAGTAAAGTGTTGAGCTCTAGCATCGAGTCCTCCGTTTTCATAGAACGCAGACAGGCACTTTATTAACCATTTTCTTTTCCTTCTTTGGTATTCCTGATTGTGCAAGCCAAGCTGCCATTTCGAGGCAGTGCATACATAATTTATATATTTATGTACGCTGTAATGGCAATATTTTGGATGTTGGATGTTTTGGACATTGATGAAATATTTTGGACGATTTTCATGCTTTCTTTTTCTTCTAAAAACATCCCTGGGTTTTAACGTCCCTGGTTCCGAGAAATTTTGACAGGAAACTTCATTGTTCCGTATGAAGTTTTTCGCGGATACTATGTTATCTCGCGGGAATCTTGCCCTGTTCAACACCTAAACCGAAAGATGTACTAGATAATGCGGGTCACTTGTTCGGTCACTGGATCACAATGAAGTAAGTTTCATATGTTTAGGATTTCACTTTTGTTGACGAGGACAAAGCTAAGTATTTAGTAGCAAGTACATCTAGCAAACTTTAGAATATTTTGCTAAAGTGAACAAGTATATCTAGTTAACTTTTGAGCGTTTTGATATGTATAATGGAAATTTTTCTGGGATTTTTCGAATCGTAACTTCTTTCAAGGATAGTTACGACCATATTTTTTCCTGTTTTTTTACTCAATTTTTTCCTGTTTTTTTAAACTCAAACACCATTTTCATCCTAGAATTGAGTTGATGGTATTCAGTAGCATAGATCTTCTTGTCTCATTCTGTTTCAGCGAAGAAATCTAACCAGGATGTTCTCACGCTTGAATTGCCTGAGTAATAATAGCCAGGAGTGCTTTGATCAATCCATATCCTGTTAGTTCAGTTGATAGCCTCCCCTAACTTAGCCTCACGCAATTTCAGGATCACCTGTTCAAATGACAACAAGCTGTTTTCGCTGTTGTTGGTAACACTGCTGCTGGTCGTGGTTGTGTTTACGTTCCGCTCGTTCGCAGTCTACGATGAAACTCCGGAAATCGACTTGAATTTTGAGGTTTCTGCTAGCTCACGTTATGAAATAATATGGATATCAACCATGTGATGGATTGAGAGTCAGGGATGAGCGGTTACAAACTTTTCCAAGACATGGATAACGAAGCGGATGGAGGATCTACGAGTAACGGATAAGGGTGTAGGATTCAGGGATTCATTTTATCCGTGCAGTAGCAGTAGCAGGTGGAAACAACACTGATGTTATGTATGTAGAGGAAATGTTAATCTTATGCTTATCTTCTTTGTGGACAAGTACATCCAGCGAACCAGAGCCAAAATGTTTCTCTAGAAAGGGAAAAGCTTCCGAGATGTTTGGGCGATAACCACTTTCAAGGATATTTTACGATTGGCTTTCATATAGAAACAGTGCCCGTATTCACGACTGATCCCGGCTGGTTTGTCACCTACCCGCTCTTCAGATCAAACAAGTTATCCAGGCAGAAAATAGGTATCCGACATCGGAGGGGCTTATCTAATAAGGGATTCCAAATAATGGCAGGAATAGCCAGTTACATACCTTTCTGCCCGGAAAACTCGTCCATTCTAGATAAATGGGAAGCTGAGGACCTTCCGCCAGCAAAGCCAAGGATATGATGTCAAACTGGGTTAGACAGATGAATGGAGATGATAGGAAAAATAATGAGCTCTTTGCAAGAACACTTCAAAACGAATGGTGCCGGTGCGATGTAGCGATATGCAGTATAAAAATAAATAAGTACAGGGCGCGTCGATGGCAGTAACTCATTCACATCCTTGACAATGACGCCGCGCAACCGCGCCGCATGCGCCGGAATCGTTGTCGTCAGCCGTCGAAGTGCCATTCCTAGGCGCTTTTCATCCCACTTCGGTAATTTCTTCACTTTCTTCATGTTTCATAACGATAGTAGCATAATAAGTAGCATAATGGCAGCAAACGACATCGATTCCGGCGCTCGCGGCGCGGTTGCGTGGCGTGCTTGTCAAGGCCGTGAATGGGTCACCGCCGTCGACGCTCACTGCAGATTTGCTTGTAGTTCACTCATTTTCTTGGAAGTTTGGACATGTTTTTGTAGCAAGAAAGTATATGAAAAAATGATCCGCCAAACAAATGTCAAGCAAGTTGGAAATTTCTGGGTCAAAAAAGCCCACAGAAGATTCTAATAAGGCCTAATATGTCAGCAACAGAGGTCTACATGAAACAATTTAGTCTGTTCCAATTATCAATAACAGTGTGAATCAGCCGTGATTTCTGCTGCTTCACGTAGTGCAGAACCCTCGCATGACTGTCATACGGATAACAGGACAAGGACAATCCGCTCATCCCTGTTGACAGTGTCCTGACGGGAAAACAAGACCTTGCAAAATGTTAATTTGAAAGTGCTTAAGCCGCTATCCGAGGAGAAAATCGCCAAGGCTGCAGAAAGCTACCGAGCACAGGAGAAGACGATCCAGTTTGGAATGGGGGGACTTGACAATCTGGAGCGCATAAAGGAGAAGAACTCAGATGTGCGTGGAAAATATCGTTGCTTTGCAATTTTAACAGCATTTTACCAATGTTCAGCCGCTTCCACACCGGAAATTCACTGGCCTCAGTGCAGCGGAAATGTGCGAGACGGGAAGAGGAGACTGTGTGGCGCCGTTCGCGAGGATCCGGCCGCTAATAGTGGTACGACCAGTATTCTTCCTTTCTTCCTAGACTAAGTGCGGCTCAGCTCGGATTGGATCAATGTCAGGAATCAGGAATTCTGAAAAAAAAAAGCAAATAAAATGATTTAAAAAGTGCTCGAGAGCAGGAGTGCCAGCGTTTTTTGACAGTGTTCTCTTTGTTTAGAAATTTCTAGTTCTTTTCGGTTCCCCCAGAACAGTTCATATTACAGCATAACACTCAAATACAATAAAATAATATAAATAGCATTTTGTATGGTTTTGCATTACCAGCCATCAATACTTTAATAATTCCTTTCAGACCGCTCCAAATCACCATTTGATGTCGTGCATAATACAGAAAAGCATGTCAACGGTGATGTCGGCTATATTCTGCTTTCTCATTCGCGAAAGGGACTTTGTTGATGCTGGACGAAGTATTTTGCGAGAATATGCAGATATAAGGTGGGATACCGTTGAAAAAAGGCTCATGAGAATACTGAGTTGATGCAGACATGGTTTTTTACTGGATATTACTGTTCCGAAAACATCAAGTTGAGAACGTGAGCAGAATTCAATCACCATTTGCCTATTTTTCTCGAGAAAAATAGCAGGAAGCTCTAGTTCTGTTAACATTACACAAGTTTTCCCAATTCGAGCAGAATTAGCTCCGTTTTAATGATTCAACCCTGGAATTCTACTTGTATCCACACAGTTGGCGAGGATACACGTATTTGTCGTTGAGGCTATTGTATTTTAATATCCTTTTCTGGTGACTTCTGTGGACTCTTATCGGATGTGAATTCCTCTAGATTCTCCTTGGATTCTTCAGGCGGATTCTGATCAGATGAGCACGATTGCATTTACTCGTGCACTTAACGTTGTTTTGGAAAAGTTGCTCAGTTTGCCGACCTTTTAGAGAAGTCAGAATCGTCTCATGATGGAAACATGCAATTTTCGATTGTGCGCTATCACTCCTTGACCACTTTTACCCTCTACAGTGCACCTTCTCATCTATTCACTGTTTTCGTCATCGTCTTCATAGTTTTGTACAATTTCTATATAATCTTTTCATAGACGCTCATTTTAATACTCTAGAAGCACAACGTGACTTCTACTCATATAAAATCTGCCCTAGACTTAAGCCCTCAATTTTTTGTCATTTAAATCCCTTATGCTCTTCAAGAACTCTCGTTTTTCTAGATTTGCTTATTGACATCCGCTACGAAATCAACCAAAATCAAAAAAGGTGAAACCTGTACTCATTAGGCTGTGCGAGGGTCGCAACGAATTCAAAAGTGTGGACTCTATGCGGCGAGGATTGCGTTTGCGAACTCAGGATCTGGCTCGGTGGCGATTCACCGTCGTTACTCGCGAACCAGTCGATCGCTTCTTGTCCGGATTCATTGATAGATGCATAAGGTAGGGCCTGTTTCTTTTTGCTGAATTCGATTCCTTTGTGGGTTTTCCATGACGCAACAGAAATATTATACTAAATGGAATACGCGTGAACATAGAATATTAAATAGTATAAAATACCTGCCAAACAATAAGCGAATGAAATTTGTACTGCTGTAAATGTTATTTAAGGTAAGCATAAAATTGCTTACACAATGTTAGCCATTTGAAATGACATGTTATTTAGTAATTTGTTGCACATAGATACAGTGTAATAAAGTAATGTATTTAGTGAAATAGCCGCTTCGGGGACATTCCTTATTTGGGATACGGAAATATACGAATTTATTATTTTTGAAAATATTTAATTTATAAAGACTGCAAAAATTTCCAATAATTGCCAAGCGTTTTATGAGTACAACAACTTTCAGAGTAGGTGATTCATGCTTTGGTTGTGGCACCAATATGACATGTTTCCTGGAGGAGGAGTACAAGAGGTGAGAACAGCTGAATCCTCGTATTTTTGCACCGTCTACTTTTCTCCATTTTCTATTCGTTTTATTTTGGTTGTCTCTGATTCACTGTTTTTTCGCCCAAGGATTCCTATATCTAATTTTTTCTTGAAGGGCCACCGAATACGCTTTCGCCGACCAGCACAGCCTTTTGAAGCCGTGGCTCACTAACGAGGACATTCACGTCTTCCCACAGAACTGGTACAACTTCTAGTGATCGGTCTTTCAAGCTCATAACAAGATCAAAGACAGCTTTTCAGGCGGTGTAATATGGAGACCACCTTTGAGAAATACGAATTCATAAGGTACTCGAACGATCCCAGTGACACACTCCTCGAGGACTTGATTCCTCTGCTAAGGGCGCAGAATGTGAGTTGTTTCTTATGTATTGGGTTGTTCGGAAAGCAACTGGGATTTTTGAAAATAAATTTCTTTTATGCTTGTTCTGAAGGTTTTTTTTGGTTTTTGTTTAAAATTTGAATTTGAAAAACAAAAAAATGTCGCAAGGCTTTCTGACCAATCTAATTTCAAATCCATGCCTCACATCCTTCTTCCCCTGCTCTTCCAAATGAAAAAAAACCTTTGGGAACACTTTATCGAGAGCATTATCCTCAACATTGTGCGTATACTGCACATGTTGCAGATCGGGCTAGGCCTATTATCTGACTGCCTATCGTTTCAGGTGTCAGAGTCCTCCATAAACTACATCGCCGAATCACTTCGCTCTGGTAGAACTGCTCACAGTACAGTAGCGTCAGCAGCACGGACATACCTCGAAGGGCGGGTTCGGAGCAGTCCGTACCTGATGGAATTGATTGTTCGATTGTTCTATAACGACTACAAGTTGTTCAAGTACAGCCTGCCAGATCTAGATAAGTTTACTGAGATACCTAAGTAGAGTTCAAAAGTATATTCTTGTTATTATTTCCACCCTGATAAGAATAAAACATTCTTAAGGAGAGTTTCTTGTTCTGCATTCCCAAATTGCAGACAGTTTTCAAGCGAAAAGATGGTCATAGATCCACTGTGCAAAATTGAACGAACTGGAACCCTCTCTGTGTAAGGATTATCCTGTGAGTTGTCTAGTTACCCAGAGAGGCGAATTTCTGCATTCCCAATGGCTTTGTAGAGCTTCAGGAATAAGTAGGTGAAATGGCGTCATTCCTGAGTTAGGCTGGATAGGCAGTGTTCGTTGATAGCGCAGAACTGCTCCTGAAGAAATGGAGCAAAATGGATAATACAAGGATAATAATACAATGTTTATTAACCTTCTGTGTGTCTTTTACAGCACTTATTTCTAAATCTCCTGAAAGTTCCAACGAAAGAGGAGGAGAAATCTGAAAATTTGATGCTTCCTTGAAATTTATCAGTAGAAGCAACAATCTCTGTATAGTGGGTAAATGAGTAATTGCCCAGTGAAAACTTGTTGCTGTTGCGTTTGCGGTGTCAAATTAACACGTATTTCCTTGGTTATCCTTCTCTCTCACTCTCCGCGATCATGTACTCTTTCGCCCTCCTTGTTATCTGCACTCTCATTCATCGCAGAGTTCTCTCTCTTATCTTGAATGCACATTAACCTCTCACATGTACACGCTCTCTCGCGGCAACCTGACATGTATACCTGGAAAACTTCTCCGCTGTCACTGGGCGTCGTGGCGGGCGCCTGTGAGCCGGCTTCTAGGCAGTAGATTGGTGTGGATGGAGTGAGGGGAGGAGTCCCGCGGTAGTCGTTGGGTACGGCGACCGGGCGTCCGCGCCAAGCGTTGCGTCGCCAGGGGTCACCCGCCGGAAGGCGGGAGGTCCTGGGCGGTCAAGGAGGGGTGCACGGCTCAGGCCCGAAAGGGAGCAGGCAAAAGCCCCCGCGCGACGCAGTGGCCGGATAGCGCCCGCGAGTGCTCGCACTGCCGCGGCCTCTCCAATACCTTCAGACCTCCAATCGTTTTTGGTGTTTTTGAAGTAATGAACCATCACTAAAATCCGTACCTAATGCGTGTGTGTAGTAAGGCTGTGCATTATTAACGTTACGAATCATCTCACTAACGCTTAACGGCCATTTTTGGTTCAACGTGACGAATTAACGGATTGACAAATTTTGAAACTCTCCGAACGCACAGTCTTACTATATGAAGTTGAAAAAATGAATTAGTAACTCATATCTCTCCTCGAGAAGCGAGGAAGACGATGTCACTGCGTCGATGCTCGTAGGAGTGCGAAGACAAGGGAAATAGCGTCGATGCCTTCCAAGACAGCACTGATGGAAATCCTCGACTGGAGGTCCTGGTATATCGTTTCGAAGAACGTGGAGTCCGCATCCGATGATGAAATGTCTCCGAAAAAGTCTAAAAATTGATGAAAATGTGATGCTACTTCCGGTAGGTTTGGAAGTATCCCCTCGACGTTTACCGGTCCCGCTATCCAAATGACCAAATCTGCGTAAGCTGGCGCGTCGTTCACATCCAATCTGGTCATGTTAACAGATGTGGTCGTGACCATCGCTTCATTATATTCTTGAATGAGTGAGGATTCGTTGTGTTCTGCACAGTGTTGTGATTCACAGGCAATCGATTACACGGAACAAGATTTAACTCAAAGACCGGAATTTCTAGGAGTGCTGCCTTCGAAAGAGGGTTATTTGTCAGTTCTTAGAGCTTCCTAGCTTCCTACTTACCCTAGTCGCAGCGTCCGTAGTTGATTAGGGACAGGGCAGGGTGACCAAAACACTTTGGCCAAATTTCAAATGCCGCAAAAACAACCCTACACTACTCTACATAATGAAAATAAAGAAGGCATATTACGCTAACCATGACGTTTGTTCAGACATTCGAATATGAAAATAACGACTACTTAGGCCTATTTGTAAAGAAATAAGGATCAAAGTTTCAGCTGTTTCAAGTCACCAAATGCCTGGAATTCCACAGTAATGTACACGCGAAAAACAAAGCCGGCAAACAGTTTCACCTGCTAACAGTAGCAATTTCAAGCACTACGGCCTCATTCTTGGCCCTCACGCATACAGCGAAAGCCCAATTTTTTTCCACGATAAACATTTCGAACACACTCGACACACTATCTTCAACATGCTTATTCCAGCAATTTTCATGGAATATTACAGCGTATTCCCAATTTTTCGAGATCAGTAGCTGGTAAAAGATGAAATTGTTTCCACCCAGGCAAATGTCTGGAGGGCAACAATCTTCAAATAAGCTTCTAATAGCTTATTCTTCGTCTAGTTTTAGAAAAATGGCATTCTATTTCAATTGGCCTTGGAACATAGATGGTCGCGATTACAACTGTAGTTCTCGTACCCTTGAGGAGTGGTTGGCGAGAGGAAGTGTAAATGAGATCCAAGGAGCATATTTCGCTGTATCAGGGACTTTTTTCTTGGTAAGAATGCACACCTATGTACATATATTTATTGTGCTGTTGAAGCAGACGTTAAAACAATAGTAGTTGTTGCATAAGGGTAGAAATCAGCGCTAACATTTCATGTAAAGCTGTCATAACGAGGTGAAATTGTATCATAACATTGTTACATGGTTGTCCTAGTGATGACAAATTTGTTGAAGGTAGCAAAAAAGTGTATGTAAAGGCGAGGGATTCCTACTCAATAAGAGGTTCGTCATACCTTCTCGAATTTATATATAAAACATAGCAACGCTTACGACAATTTTTTCAAAAATCTGGGCGCGCGTGTGGGCGCCAAATTCAAACAATGAGAAGGCGCCTGTAAGTGAACTGTGAAGAATGGGGTTTGGGTAACATGGGACACCATGCAAAGCCTGTGGGGTCTCGGATACTGCTACCATAGGATGTTATTGATTTGGATAACGATTTATTGATCGATTTTTATAGATTTTTCTCAGTTCAACTCCAAACCAGATCGAAATGTGCTACCTAGGGAAATCTACCATACTGATCAAGAATCTGATAACCTTTTTGCGCAATAGTTACTGATTTATTGATTTATTGATTTCTTGCGAGTTTTGCTCGGGGCGTGATTGGAGCATGCTCGCATGGGTTATCCACAACGCTGATCGCGAATCTGATGACCATTTTTTTCCGTGTGTTTTGCAAGATAAAAGGTGCTCGTAACTAAGAATAAATAGCAAGAAAGAGAAGAAAGTTGTTATCTGTGATAGATAAGTAAGTGTTTTCAATAACAATACAACAAGAAAAGAAAGAAAGAACAAGCAATAAAGGAAGGGCTCCGCTTCGTTCCTTCCTTTAGAAGAAGAAGGGAAAAAGAGCTAACTACCTCCACCGAAACTCCTGTTGATTCGCTCCAAGATATGGATCGTTGTTTGCTGTTTTTTTAGGTTGTCTACTTCTTGTGCATGGTGTCAATGTATAGAGCGCATTTGCTCAGGATCCCCTGCTACAAGCTCATGTTTTTTGGTGCTGTTATTGATGTGCTGGAATTGGTGACGGGCTCCCTATCCATGTCATACTTTAACTTTGTAAGTACATAAGTGTTAGCGTTCAAAATGATATTCCTGTCAAAAATTCAAAAATTACTCTTAGAGAGGAGCAGTTTTTTGCACGGATGTGGTTCTGCAGCAGATTGGAGGACACATAACCTGGAGTGAGTTTCGTACACCTTTCTCTCAGCATTAGTGCGTTCACATTTGTTAGTGACTGAAAGATCAGCGACATCCTTAAGTCAAAGGTCTATCTATCGGACATTGATCCGCCCAGCCGCGCTCTACGGCTCAGAATGCTAGCTCGCTACGAGGGAAATCGAGCTCCAACTAGGAGTGATGAAGGCAACGATGCTGCTGTGTGTGTCAGGCATTACGAGACTTGGCTACGTTGGAAACAAAGACATAAAAGAGCGATACGGTGTCGTATACATCCAGGAAAAGATGTGCGAACAACGCTTACGCTGGTATGATAACTTGCTACGCGCTGCAGACCATTCGGCTGAGAAGATCGCTAACGAGTTCGTGGTTTCTGGGAAGAGGCTGAGAAGAAGACCGAGGTAACGGTGGGCAGACTCGTTGCACAACGACTTGAGGGTCGCGAGCGTACACCATGACCAGACATACGACCGAAGCAAATAGCGGCTCAGAAGAGCGGTTTCTGCAGCAACGCAGGACCAACGCTAAAGAAGAAAAAGCGCTCGCACAGTTGTTACCTTGATCACCTCGATCACCTTGACCCCCGTTGAGCGTCGGGTAAACCGAGCGGGCGCCAGCAATCCTTCCATTTGTCCCTCTCACGTGCCAGGTTGGTCCAATGCGTTCTGTCCGTTCGAGAGACACGAAGAGCATCATATCGTTCTTTGAAGGACTTCGTGAAGAAGTCTGACCATCGGGTCGGTGGTCTTCCTGTCGTGCGC
>JARK01001338.1:3178931-3199104 GCA_000688135.1 Ancylostoma ceylanicum | reverse complement strand
CCCCCCCCCCCCCCCCCCCGTTATCGTTCACCACTGGCTATATTTTCTGGCTGCGTGACAAGACGTACGTTGGTGTGCTGTGATTGCTCAATTCATGTGCGCGTCGCGGCTGCAGCCTTCAAACGTATGAGCGGCGCTGTGGAGAAATAGACAAGTTTTCTAGGCTAAGATAGGACAGATGAATGCCATAAGAGTCGAGAGAGTGTAGGGAGTGAACAGCAGAGTCATTCAATGCGTCGACTTTGAAGGAAAAGCCTGGATTTAAGGAGCGTACGCGTGCAGCGCGGTTGACCGCCTCCCATATTTCTTTGTCGTAAGCTTCCTTGTCAGGCATCTTCATCGGGTCTTTTTTATTCGGTGATCCAGTTCTAAGCCATCCCTTAAAAACTCGAGTGAACAGTATTTAATACATTTTGAGGCATAGAAAAAACATACAAGAGACGTGAGATGTGTTGTTGTTGGTCATTAAGCCCACATTCAACCAAACATTAGAAAATCTTTGCAATTTCGTCCACCTCAGTAAAACAACCCCAAGTTAATTCCTTTCAGTGAAAGACTATTTGAAGAAAGAAGGTACCGATTGGCTTTCCTGCTTAGTGTGGCGGTTGCAGCGGCTTTCATTATAATGATAGTGTACAACAGTGGAGACGCTGGAGGAAAGGATGACATGTTTTACGTTAAGGTAAGAATTTATTCGGGGTAATCTCTGCATACATTCAGTTACTAAAGTGATCTCACAAGGAAAGTGCAAGAGGCCAGGCTGACAGATCGAAATGAAATCTATCTGGCTTGAATCCTTGCTAGACAAGGTCCTCCAGCATATGTCTCATTTTTGCCCAGCGTGCTAAAAAACAGATATGGCCGAGTGGGGAAGGTGCTGAACTGTTAGGCAGAGAGACGAGGGTTCGGATCCCGTCATGTGTAACTGTTTCGAATTTTTGTTTTTTTTATTCCCTCTGTTGAAATTAGATTTGGACGATTACAACATGAAACCCAATATGGTCTAATGCAGTTGGCTGTGCGTTCGGCTGGGTTCTAGTTCGTGATTGTCCTCTACAACTCGAACTCAAAATCTTGTCAATACGGATAGGTATTATGTACTAATCCTTTGAAGTTAATTTCAACAACGAAGAAGGGATAAAAGACAAAAATGCAAAACGGATACACATGACGGGATCCGAACCCTCGACCCTCTGCCTAACAGTTCAGCACCTTCACCACTCGCCCATATCTGTTTTATTAGCACGTTGAGCAAAAATGAAAGATATGCTGGAGGACCTTGCCAAGGGAGGATTCAAGCCAGATAGGTTTCAGTCTGATCTGCCAGCCTGGCCTCTTGCACTTCCCTTGTCAGTGAATTACTGGTCAATGTGCTGATTTGTGTCTCCCAGATTGATTTTTAATGCTCCCCATCCTCTATGTGTTGAAAGCATAAGTAGGAAAAAGTGAGTAGAGCAATATCTTCTTTTCTAGCGCGTGTGTTTCAGGATTAATTGACTGTTAGGTCCTTCTAGTCCTAAAGCGTTGCTCATAGCAAAATGGTATCTTTATATCCAGTGCTCTTTTTTATTTATATTTCCACTTGAATGTGTTATTTATTTCTCGGGTTGAATCGATCTGATCTTGGTAGTTATGCTCACAGCGTGGACTTTTCACCTACAAAAGTGCAATATTCGTTTTTCAGCGCCTTACGGAAGAACAAGTCAAGAAGGCAGAGGAAAGTTACAAGATGCAAGAGATGACCATTCAAAATGGGACCACATTTGACGATTTGGACAGTATCAAATTGAATAACTCAGATGTGAGTTGCGACACCCCAGGCATGCCCGGGATTACCCAGGGTAAACGTTTTAATACGCCGCAAATTTACCCCACTTTAACATGGTCGTCAATGCGTCTACCCTGGGTAATCCCAATGGTGTATCCTGGTCCTAATATTTAGCTTGGTCCATTAGATCCACTATCTATGAACGAAGAAATTCGTTCATGATCATAGTCATCAATGGGGTGATGCAAAAATTTTTCAGCCACTACCCCAACGAAAATTCGTTGGCATTACCGCAGAGGACATGTGTCAGTCTGGAAATGCTAGCTGTGTACAGCCATTCGCTAGGATACGCCCTCTTATCGTGGTCTGTCACCTTTTCATGGATAAATACCATATCTATAGACCCTTTCTGTGTTGATTTCGTGGAAAATGTTCATCATCAGAGGTAACTATTCATCGGATGACATTATTAGAGTTGAGGGTAGAGTAATGTAAGTGTCTCCGCATGCATTTGAAGAAATACAGTGGCCCCAGTTCAGCTTGTTTTGCCACATCTACGACTTGGCACTCTGATTGTCTGCGCATCCGCACATTTCACTGTTATCACCATTATTATCCTCGCTTGTTCCTGTAGTAGGGCGGCGTGCGAGCCTTGATTAGTGGGGTTTCATGTAAACATTCAGAGTATTGGTAGCCAAAATTGAATATGTCGCTATTCTCAAACAAATACAGTGAGCGCCAATGGCGGTGACCCTTCTGCGATCTCTAAAAGCACGCGTCACGGCCGCGTCGCGTGAGCAGGAATTCCCTCCAGGACAACAAACTATGAGGCGTTTTGGATAGTTAGTTAGTTTCCTTATTAGTTAACATCAAGTGTGATGAGCAACTATCGAGAAAACGCAGATTCATCACTGCGGCGACGATTTCATCGTGAGTGGCGCGGTCGCGTCACGTGCTTTTCGCGGTAGTGGATTGGTCACCGCCATTGATGCCCACTGCACCTGCAGTAATGCTTTATTCTCACCAACCCAATACTGTCAGTGGAGCCAGTTAGTACCTTTAATGACTAATCTCTCTATAGGCAGCTCCGAACTATCACATGATGTCATGCATCATCCAGAAGAGTATGTCCACAGTGATGTCAGCGATTTTCTGCTACCTCTCTCGTGAAAAGGAGTTCATCAGTGCTGGTCGAAACATCCTCAGGGAGATGTCGGATATTGGGTGTGCCATTAAGACCACTTGAGGTCAATCCTCACTGAGCCCCTGACTTTCGAATTGTTTAGGTTATGTCAAGACGAGAACAGATTCAAAACTGTTGATGGAATGCTACAGAGCCTCAATATTCAGAACCTGTCTGATTGGAAGTTCACTATGATCACTCGCGAACCCGTTGATCGATTTCTTTCCGGTTTCATTGATCGTTGTCTACGGTGGGTTACTAGGCTGCGCTACAGGACGTACGCTGCTGAGCTGTGATTGGTCGATTCATGTGCGCGTCGCGGTTGCAGCTTTCAAACGTACGAGCAGCTTTAGGGAGAATTAGACAAGTTCTCTGAGCTAAGGTGGGACAAATGAATGCCATCAGGGCTGAAAAAGTATAAGGAGATGTTCACCGGTGCCATTCAATGCGCCGACTTTAAAGGAAGTACTGGAAGCATACGCGTGCGGCGCGGTTGCGTCGCGGCGTACGTCTTGACCGCTTCTTGAGTTTTTATAAGAATGCATCACATTTAAATTTTTAAGGGATGGATTCTTGATAAGTGTGGACATACATAGCATATGCGACGCTGGCCCTAAATCCCTTTTTATGAAGGAATTTTCCACTTTCCTCTCCGTTATGAGTTTTGCCCATTTTTGAGTGGAGGCAGGAGGAGAAAACAGTGGAAAACACCCGTGGACAACAATAGCATCCAACTGGCCTGCCGCACCGCGTGGGTGGTGCGGCGCGGCATCCAGATGGGCGGTATTCTGTGATGCAAGTGTAATTGGCCGCCACTGTATGGCAAGAAAACTATTTAAACAGTTCTTTTTGGCACGTTTCAGAGTTGGTGACGCTTGTTTTGGATGTGGAAGTAACATGACATGCTTTTTGGAAAACGAATATCTCAGGCAACCACTTAATTGTTTTCTCTCTGGATTTTTCGAGAAATCTTCCTCATTACTCACGCTTTCTTACTATTCCAGAGCTCAAGAGTACGCCCACGCCGAGCAGTTGAATGTAGAAAAACCGCACCTGACAATGGAAGACATTCACGTGTTTCCTCAAAACTGGTATGGATTACTTGAATACTCTCAGCTAAGCCGCAGAACTTATTAAGCCGCAGAAAAACACAGAACCCCGGAGAGATGATTTATTCCATATTCAGGCGCTGCAATATGCGAAAATACCTCAACAGGTACGAGTTTATACGGTATTCAAGCGATCCGAGCAAAACCTTGCTGGAAGATCTAAGTCATTTGCTAAGAGCTCAGAACGTGAGTTATTCAACAATTTTTCATAATAAGGTATACGTGCGTAAACAGTCCTCGAAAAAATAAACGGACTCCATGACTGCAGAATCGCGGCGGGACCTAGACGAGGGATGCAGAAAGAGCATGCACCGATATAGAGGGTCGAGTAGATCTCGCCGCGATTCTGCAGCCGCTAAGAAGCCACACGCGCAATCCGTCTATATTTTTGACAAGGACTCAAAGAAAAGAAAGGGAATAGGGACATGAAAGGGGTTAATATAATTGATCTAGGTAGGAATTTTTTTCGGATTACGTAGGGATCATCACATGATCTTATCGTCATTAAGGTGAGCGAATCCTCAGTAAATTATATTTCTGAGTCCTTGCGGTCCGGTCGAACTGTGCACAGTACTGTGATGTCGGCGTCGCGGTTGTTCCTAGAGCAACGTCTTCGAAGCAGTCCATACCTGATGGAAAAGATCGTGCGCTTATTCTATCATGACTACAGACTATTCGGATATTCACTTCCTGATCTTACATTTCTAGATTCTCACTAATTAGTAATTCACCTTCGATGTGCTTCGGAAATAAATTTATTTATATATTCCGGTTGTATCTACTGATCTGGTGTGATGCCCTATAGTAACAGATCTACTGTCTGTTACATATGAGCAAAAAGCACAGGAAAAAATGAGTTGAAAGGCTTTAAAATAGCACAAACGTTTTTCTCAACACAATATGATGGCTGAGGAAAAAACAGACATCGATAGAAGAACGTTTTATAGGTTTCGCGGTGGAACTCGAATTCGAATTTCTAAACGAAACTTAGTTTTCTGGCCTTCTTTCTCCACAGTAGTTGCTCTCAAACAAATACTTGAAAGCTTATAAGAAACTAAGGAAGTGATTTTAAAAGTGGGAGGACTTGCCTTCGTAGTGAAAGAAGAAACAAGAAGTGGTCAGGTGGGACTTTGAGGATACCGACTGTCAAATTGATCATCCAAAAAAATCAGACATTCCATTCTTGACGACCTAATAAGATAGGAGTGAATGTTATAAAAGGGTGCCAGTAGAAAGTAGGAAACATAATGTACACTAAACGTGCTTGTATATTATATTATATTGTTATTTATTATATGTATTTTATATTCGATATTATATTTGATCTAGAAAGAAATTATTGTTGGTCTACGTAGGTATCGTCACATGACATTTACATCATTAAGGTGAGCGAATCCTCCATAAATTATATTTCTGAGTCCTTGCGGTCCGGTCGAACTGTGCACAGTACTGTGATGTCGACATCGCGGTTGTTCCTCGAGCAACGCCTCCGAAGCAGTCCATACCTGATGGAAATGATCGTGCGCTTATTCTATCATGACTACAGACTATTCGGATATCCACTCCCTGATCTTACATTTTTGGATTCTCACTAATTAGTAATTCACCTCTGATGTGCTGCGGAAATAAATCTATCCATATACTCTGGTTGTCCCAAGTTCGACTGTTTTCAAATCTCTCAAAGGCAGCACCAGCCGAAATCCTCGACAAGGAGCTGAGGTGTGGTGGTAAAATAGAGAGTGAGCACATCACAAATGTGAGAAGAACACAATGAATGATGACCTACCTGCAGGGAAACAAGAACCGCTGTCGCGGCCACGCCGGCCTTTCAACGGCCCGACGCGCCAGTTAACGCTATCGCCGTGGGTGGTCTGGCGCAGCGGACGCATGCAATGCGTACCATTCACAGGGTTTCGTGGCGGGACGCACGCACATCCCACGGCGGAGCACTCGTCCGCACCTTCGACACATGGTAAAGAGCGCCTTCATTTCTTGCATTTCTCGCTTCTTTCGCGCACTTTTATCCCTGCCTATGAGTTTTCCGTCCCCGAAAACCCCTAAATCCGGGAAAATCTCCAGCACAAGGATTTCCGCGGGTGCTACCTTTAACTTCATATGAATCCTTATGTTTAACAGCACCCGAAATTTGTATAGTCTTCGTTGTTTTCTGCCAACGTTTCGGCTATATCGCCTTCTTCAGGGCCTGAGAGGGTTTGGCAGTGCATAGAATCCACTACAAGACCAAGTGCATTAGCTGGTCAAGCCGAAAGTTTGAAGTCTTATCTTTCAATCAGGGGAAAACAGCAAAGACCCACAAACCTTAGGATGTTTCAGTGCTAGTGACAGCCGCCTAGTAGCGAATGTTATTACCAAGTAAGAACCAACTCGATCAGTCACGATGAGGATCACGTTGACAAAGATCGAGATATGATGGCAGTTCGTTAGTGATTGCCAGGCATTCATCTTTTCGGTTCATTTGCAGGCATCTACTTCTTATCCAGAATGCTCCCATGGTCTTTTAACATCCTGGATTTGCGGGTCTTTGCTGTTTTCCAATAGAAGAATTCACACCACCACTGTTATGAAGTGGGAAAAGGGAAGCTGTTCACGAATCTCCCCATTCATAGCATTATGAGCAGAGTGACACAGCAAACCCCATGAAAATCACGGATTCAGCAGCCTTTGAGGAAAGAAGCGCAGCCCGTGGGCGATGAAACAAACTTTGCCCTCGCGGTTTAAGTGCTGGAAAAACAGGTTCGGGCTATTTCTGCTGTCCAGAATTACCCGAGAATCTCTCACGATCTCTTTCGATCGTTCATAATGAATTGTAGTCTTTTTTCAGCTGTCACGGCCATTATTGAAGCAATAATAATTAATCTGTACTTTCCTTTAAGGCACTTTTTCCACAGATCAGCTTTGCAATACACCATCCGCACGCTATCCACTCGGCCATCAACTCTGTGTGGGTGTGTATTTTTGGTTCCTCAAAAGGCTTACCAAAGCATTCAAGGCTGTTATGGGACACTGCCTATTGGTCCACTCGCTGCTATGAAGTATGTTGGCATAACAAAAGAGTGTACGAACACTTTTCAAAGTTTTCAAGGCATCTTTCTTAAGTCAGCGCATAGAGAGCGTTTAGCAAATTTCCTGAAGGGACGCAAACAAATCTCTAAGTAGAATGTCACCATAGCAAAAGCTCGCTCTTTGTTCAGTGACAAACCACTCAATGGCAGAAGGCTTCGAACGTCTCTTTTATTTATCGTGTCGATTGTTGCTTCTCATGTCGTTTTGATTTTTCGCAGCATTGGAGAATTGGAATGCGATGGATTTCATCTTAAGGTGAGGGACTGCTTTTTCGGTTTTGCCAATGATCTTTTTTCACCTCGTTCATGCTATTCTTTTTTCGAATACCATTTTGTCTACAGCACTGTTCATAGCGACAGTGTCGCTGATGAGAACAGTTCCGAGACACGCAGCTTCTTGCATTTTATTATAGAACTACTTGAATTCAGTCGCGTATTGGAATAAGGATAGTTGTTTCAAAATCGTTGAGGTTGAGCGCTTTCAACGACTCTGTCGCCATGTATCCCTAAGGCGTTCAAATTCCATTTCCGGACCTCTCACATCTATCACATTTCTGAGTTTATTTATTTATTTATTTACTTATTTATTTATTTATATGAAGACGCGGGCCGAAACCACGCGTAAATACATGCAATCACCACTGACATATCTAATCGAACAAACAATGTAAAGCTATTGACAATTGCGAGAGGACATGGCCATGTCTAGACGTTCAATGGTTTCAGACAAGTTTTTTGACGAGTTTCTTGAACGATTGCAAAGACAATTCATCAAATTCTCATTTTCAGCTATTATAGTTAGATAATAGAACCATTTAAGGAATTTCGACATAGCCTGTGTCCTCGCAACTGGGACATAAAGCTTGAGTTTTCCTCTTCTGGTTTTCAACAGCGGAAGACCAAAAATTCAGTTGTATTCAAAGAAAGATTTTCTTTGAATATCTTGAACATCACAGTGAAATCAGCATTTCTTCTTCTACGTTGTGAAGTCGATAAGCATAGTATTTTAGATCTCTTCTAACCATTGGGCATTTGGGAATAGTTTATGCATCTCATCATCGGCTTCCACGTGAAACTGTTCAAACACTTTCCAAGAGATTTATATCTTTCTTCTTAGAAGAATTGAAAATTGTTATTCCACACTCTAATACAGGTCGTACAGAAGACTTATAGGCACGCAAATAGACTTGAGGATTTCTAGTTTTCAAGATTTCGAACAAGTTGTAGATACGATAATTTGCTCTTCTAACTAAGGCTCTGAACTGGATATCGAAGCTCATTCTGTTTGTTATAAGAAAACAGTAAGAAAACCTAGGTCGCGTACATATATTTTGAACCAGATTCAGGACTGATGCTCCCCTGAGCGCTTCTCTTCTTCCGATAACCACATATTCAGCCTTTTCAAGTGCTATGGGAAGTTCCCAAACATCTGCTCATTTGTCTATGCAGTCAATTGCTGCTTGAATAACAGACAAATTTTCATTTTTCTCTAAGCTGTTATAAATTTTTACGTCATCCGCGTAAATTTTGGAAACCACTCGAAGTTGATGGGCGTACTCTCCGAAAGTGAACCTTTTAGATCTTCCAGTAGATAGATCTTCCAAAAAAGAGTTCGTCGGAATAGAATGTTCTTCATTACATCCTCAGGGAAGATCAGAGTTATCATAACCCGACAATTTTCGGGGGCAGCTTTTGATGTCCAATGTTTGGAGAATGCCAAGGAAAACCCAAAAAATCCAAGAATGGTTTGAAGCGCATCGAATCTGCATAGACTAGGTGAATTTTCAGACCATTACCTTATATAATCCCAATGTTATAATTTGCTGCATTTCTCCAGGGATTTTGTGATCTTTTCTAATTACATTGAATTGTGTAATCGTTTTCTTCTCTAAACAATTAGTGAGAAGTTTCATTACGATGCCTTTCTATATTATTTCCCCTGAAGATTGGTTCAGTCGTTTACATCACTATATTTAAAAGGAAAAAGAACATTCCAGCGGCTCACCGCCGTACAGATCAAGAAGGCGGAAGAAGGACACATGACACCAGAGATTGAGAACATGGACAGTATACGAATGAACAACTCGGACGTAATTCAATTTACAACTATATGTCTATTTTGCTGATTCTCGTGGGAAAAATCTACAAAAAAACTACGTGCAAATATCAATAGCTAAAATTGCTTAAATTTTCAGCCACTCCCTCCACGGAAATTTACTGGCATTGCTGCGGAACAAGTGTGCCAGTACAAGGAGACCGACTGCGTTCCCCCTTTTGCTACAATTAGATGTCACATTGTGGTACGACAGCAATTGAAAATAGCAATGCACCTATGATTTTTTTAATCTAACTGTGGCAGAAGATACAATGGTGTCGCTCCTATATTTAATGGCAGCACCCACGAAAATTTTTGTCATCAGGATTTTGGCGCAACCTTACGTTTTCAACTTCGGTGAGTACGGGTATATTGGTCAATTTTGTCAAAGCTTCTAGAAAGCCTATTTCTGAATGTCCTCATTTCGCTGAGTTAGATCAGAATGGCCGAGTTGCGCGAAACGGATCTGACAAAAAAGTCGATAAGGCTGCCTCTGCCGTCACGTACTTTCTTGACCAATTCGGGTATTTTCCCAGATTTGCAGCTTTCTCGAGGAAAACAGAACGGAAACAGGGAAAGGAAGAATGTATGTTACACGGATATATCTGTGGAGCAAAAACAAAAAGATGGGGCGAATGGCAAGAAGAAATGTTGCTAATTTACAACAAGGAAGAACAGTTGGAGGACACGAGCCGGAAAAAGGGTAAACAACTCTACAAAAGTGAAGCATTATGGTTCCCAGATAATTATAACCAGAATAGTAGATGGACTGTGGAGAAAACAGCGCGGGAAAGACTTTTTCATTCAAAAAAAACTGAGTGAAGGCGTGCGAAAACAGCTGATTCGTGTCAGGTTTCGCTCCAATCCTACGTTTGCAAAGCAGGACATCTTGTACAAGCAGAGTGTTTCGAACTGTTGCACTGGAGTTCTATTTACTCACAATATCTCGCGTAAGGCTTGGTTTCCGACACCATTTTCGTCGCCGAATTGTTAGGACTATGCTT
Source organism: Ancylostoma ceylanicum (assembly GCA_000688135.1). Taxonomy (NCBI): domain Eukaryota; kingdom Metazoa; phylum Nematoda; class Chromadorea; order Rhabditida; family Ancylostomatidae; genus Ancylostoma; species Ancylostoma ceylanicum. The sequence goes on along the minus strand of JARK01001338.1, from coordinate 3,188,862 downwards.
GAGATTTGAAAACTTCCAAGAGTTTGAAGATGAGGATTATCGTGGGTGCTGCCTTTAAGTCTTCAGTCATGAAAGTGAAAAACGCCAAGTGTCGAGTGTTGCCGAAAAGAAATGAAAAGGAACTGTTGCTTGGCCTGACCTCCATGTTATTTCTTCTTTGAACTGGCGGCATTCTGCAATTCTCCTGCCGCTTGTCTATGGCTGTGTGGAGTTCACTGTAGCTCACGGATTTTTATTGGGTTGAGACATCTGGAAAACCGAAAACCAAGACGAAAGCGGTTCACTGCGAGGGTTCCGTATTAGTAGACAATGACTTACAGACAGTACCGAAATATCATCTTTCCACTTGCCTGGTCTTCAAAAGCATGTCCACAGTGATGTCAATGAGCATCTGCTACCTCCTACGCGATGAAGAGTTCGTCAGATCGGGCCGCAGTATCCTAAGGCACTCATGGGATGTTGGGTGCGTTGGGTGCTCTATTAAGACGACGTCTTCTATATTCGCAACTGGTGAGAGCAGGGTTTCTTTTCACGCTGAGCGTGTTTCAGATATTGCCTGCATAACAATGCCTTCCCTAACGTGGATTACATGATGCAGAGATTAAGAATCCATGACCTCTCTCATTGGAGGCTCACCATGGTTACTCGCGAACCGACGGACCGATTTCTGTCCGCATTTATAGACCGATGCATACGGTAGGTGACTGTAAGACTATGTGAAACGAGTCCTTCTTCTCAACATGTCATGGACGTCTGTGGATTCAAAGCAAGTTTCTCTTGATATGAGAACCCCTGATCAAAAGCATGGGAGAGACGTTGAGGAGTTCTCGTTTTTCAAAGATTACCGACAGTGTTGTGGCCTATAAAAAGTTTTCTACAGAGGCCAAAATTCTGGGTACTGGATGAATGTCCCCCCTCCTGTGAAGTTTTGTGCTCCTTCTAGGGTATCGATGGTAGTGAGTGATTTCATTTACACATTCGACACAGGAATAAACTAGGTAGAGTAATTTGGTGAGCGAAGGACTACAGAATTGCGGGCCTGTTGATTGAAATCGGTGAACTAAAAAAAGTGTGTCAGAGTCATTCCTGGATGTCTTGTGATCTCCACTATCTTAGGACACCTGCTACAACCGTAGCTGTTTATCTTTACCTGTTCGTCATATGTGTTCCCATTGACCACCCCATATTTGAACGGTACAAAACGTGCGTATCTAAATATACTTGGGGTGTGGAACGATGGCAGTAGAACTGGTGGTATAGGACTGACCCGTGGTAGAGGGAAACAAGTCAAATAAGGTCATCAAGGCGAACAACATTTAAGTAACAGAAAGCATACAACGAAATTCGAGAGCACCATAAAGCGTGAGAGCAATGAGGAAAAAATATCGGACTGTGTAGGTGGTACCCATAAGTTTGGCCCACTCTGTAGACCCACTCGTTATGAATTATAATTGTCGGGTTAATTGCATGAAATATTACAAATACTTAGAGGAGTTTGTGTTTGTAGAAAATCTACAAAGATGAATATTGACGTTCTTAGAGTTCGCGATCCTTGTTTTGGATGTGGAAACAACATGACATGCTTTTTAGAAGCTGAATACCAGAGGTAAGTGTTTGAGTGCATCCAATTTATTCCTCAATCTTTGAGTTTTTTTTTGAAAATCGGCTCGCTCAAAAGAAAAATTCAGAGCAAAGGATTATGCTCACGCCGAGAGGTTAAATCTGTCAAAGACGAAGCCGACAGAGGAAGACAAACATGTTTTTCCTCAAAGCTGGTATGGTTCATGCATACACATTAAAAGGAGAATGTGGAAATTCCCTCGGAACATTTATAAAATTTGAAGATTTGAAAGCAGTTAATGTAGGTAAATGTTATGCGCAATTTGGTCACCTTTCTCTTTACTACTCAGTGAGCAGTGCTCACCATTTCAGTACTCTCGAGTCATTTTCTGCGTTATGTGGAGTCCGATTCCGGACAATTCAGGCAATTCAGCTATGAAAAGCCAATTGAAGAACCTACTTGAAGAAAGCTGAAATATGCGAAGGGTGGAACTTGGAGATAATAATTGTTTCTGCACAATTATAGAAAAAAGAGATTACATACATATTTTGCAGCGATTTCGAGCTGAAAGAGGTCACGTAAAAATACAAATACTTTGTTTTGTTATGATTTTATATTACTAACACATATTATATTATATTATATTTCTAACAAGTTAGTCGTTGAAGGCAACACCTGCCCAAATCCGCGTGTCTAAGATTCTGCCGGACTTCGGGGTTTTGAAGATGTAGAGATTATTCTCAGTAGTATGAAGGGCGAAAAGTGCGTGAAGTATTAGGGTGGTAAGAGAGTCTTAAGCCGTTTCACATTTCTTATCTGCTTTAGTTTTTTAGTTAGCAAACAATGGAATTCACTCGACAATATCATCACCATCCTTAGCCACTACAATGTTCCAGTTAATGGGCAGGGTTGTGATTCCCTACTGCCAGGACTGGGAGGACCGGTAGAAGTCAAAGAAATCGCTGACCGCCCTTTCAATATCCTCAATTTTGGGGAGTTATTTCTCCCAAAATTGAAGATATTGATATAGCCAGCTATAAGTGGCTTAAGATGATAGCCAGAGGGGGCAGTGCCAGGGGAACAGAGCGGTTCTGAAACCTTGTCCTACCCCAGCTCCTCCGATTTTTCACGGGTCTTCTAGGCTATACGGGGCCATTCGTTATTGTAGAGTAGGTGAACAGAAGCTTCTCCTAACCGCTTTTTCCGAACAGCATTAGCGTGTTTCTGAAGCTGATTGCATAGATGTTACCGGTGACTGTGTATCCTTGCGAGAGCAGCTCGTAATGCATCATTCCTCGCGAATCCCAGAAGTAGCAAAAGAGACACTTGCAGGCGTGAAGGTACGATTTGGCGGGTGTTCTCCTCGAGGGAGCCACATGCGTCTTAGAATCGTAGAGGGCCCAACTCCCATACCCAGTGATCAGGTCTTCCAGAGACTCCTTTCATTGCGGGCAGAGAAGGAATATCTGATTGTGGCAGGAAGATGCTGTTGTAGAATTGACATCGTGATTAAAGTTGAGGAAGATGGCCTGGCTATAGCTGACACTGTCACAGCGCGAGCATGTAAGAGGAAGAAGAGTTCATGACTGCAATTCGAGTTTTCCTCAAAGGCAGCATCCACGGAAAATTTCGTCTCGAACATACTCACAGTTTTAAAAAAACCCTGGACTTCGGAAATACGTTCGCCGAACAAGCTGCACTGGGAAGTGTTCCTTTACGTAATTAAAGCAGGTTCTCCTAGGACCAGGCAGACTTATTTCTCAGCTGATTATACGCACTTTCGCGGTCTCGTTTTCGCGGTTAGAGCATCAGACTCTTTGTGGGGCGCGGAAACATCGAAAGCTGATCTATTCGTCAAACGATCGCCTTCTCAAGAGAATTTCCTCGTTGTGCTTCCAGAAATATACAGATTCCCCTCACACTCTCAGCTTCATTTGTTCCTGCTCTCTATGTTCCTTTTTGATTAGAATTCCACAGTAATTGTAGCTGTTTTACTATTGTTGGAGCTGGTTTCTGGAGAAGTTCAAATTTTCCCTCACTTCTTTTTTGTTAGGAGATTCCCTGATGTTTGGATTTTCAAGTGACTTCTTTGTTAAATAGCACTGATTTTCTAATGGTTATTTGTTTTGCTACGGTACGGGTAAGCTGTACTTCAGAAGAAATAAGTGATTTTGCGAGGATTCGTCTAGTGAAAAAGACGGCCTTATCGATCTTTCGCCATCGGTCCTCATCTCATGGCTCACTCAACACGAACACTCCCGTTAGATTTAGCCAGATAATGAACGTCAAAAAACAGCATTTTTTTAGACTAAAACAAAGTTTTACTTCTGAGAAAGTGTTGAGCTCTCCTGATACCTCCGAAATATTTTAAGATCCTAATATCAAAAATTTCCGGGTGGGTGCCGGCCTTTAACATCATTCCACTTGCCCTTGTTTTATGATAGTGATACGTGACGGTGTTTCTCACTGCTGACATCTGGGTCAGTGTCCAAAATTTCAACCGGTTGCGCATTTGAGCCGTGCACCTCAGTTTACCAACTCTGGGATCACGTGGGGATCAAACCCATCATTCTGTATATACACCTGTTTGGTCCGAAAATCACTCAAATTAGCTGTTTTTTTTTTGCTAGTTTGTTACCAACCAATGTAATTCCCTTGTCTGTATGAATAGTATTCATCTTCAGGCACTGCAGTTTGCAGAAATATTCCAACAACTATGATTTTATAAGATACTCAAGAGATCCAAATGGAACATTTTTGAGAGATCTCAATCGTGTGCTGCGAGATCAAGGCGTAGGTTTTCCAACTTGCATTTCTAGAAGATTCTAAAAATCACAAGTGGAAAAGTTGGTCGCTTTTCACTTCGAAGGCAGAAGCCAGGGAAATTTACATGTCTGAGATTTTCAGAGTTCCAAAGGCTTAGGGATTCTCCAAACAGTTCTACGAAGTTCTCGGGAAGTTACTGTCATGGCAATGAGTTAATTAAGGTACCCGAATCCTCAATCAACTATATTTCTACGTCCGTACAGTCCGGTCGAACCGTCCACAGCACTGCCATGTCATCATCGCGAGCATTCCTTGAGCAGCGTCTCCTGAGCAGTCCATATCTCATGGAATTAATTGTGCGACTATTCTACTACGATTACAAAGTACTCGGATATCCATTTCCTGACCTGGACAACGCGGTTTCCAGAAATTCAGATCCTTTTTAGTGCATTTCGGTATATTTTATTGTATGATGGCATTTCGTAATAAAGCTCCATAAATGTATGTGTTAACTACAATATCACAGTGTTGATCAATCTCCATGAAAAATCCCCCGCGAAGGGATGCGTGCGTCTGGCGTGCGACTGACGGGTGTGTATCATCGTGAGGGGAAGAGGGGCGTAGCCAAGCGACTGTGATTGGCACATTCGGGCCGCTCGTCACGCACACCTTTGAACTCGAAAGGCGTCAATCCCGTAATAGATGGTACATTTGTGTTTAGCGCCGTACGAGTTCAAGAATGTGGGCGTGGCGGGATCGAATATGCCAATCAGAGTCGCCTGGTTACGCCCCTTCTTCCCTCACGATGATACACACCCGCGACTGACGCACCTAATATGTAATTGCTGTTAAGACATCATGGAAGACTTCTAGTCTACATGGGAGGAGAAGATGAAAGCTATCTAACTTAATGTTCCTTGTAATGTTTATTTACTTACTTATTTATGTACTATTTACTCATGTAATATGTGCCAGAAAACAAGAGCATATAATAAACCCTTTATAATTTGAAAACAACGAAAACATTATCATAGAGGAAACACTAGAACACGTATATACACAGTCCATTCATCCAAAGGGCATGGGTCCAATAAAGAAATCACGTGTCAACCGGAAAGTCACTCGCGGAGGTCAAAAACGAAGGGGCGGGGCGTGCGTTGGGTGGGAGGGAACATGGAGATTTAAAAGACAAAAAAAAAAGAACAAAACCATCGAAAATTCACAAAACAAGAGAAATCCAAAACAACAAAGCTAACCAAAAAGATACATAACCGTTTGGCTGAGATCACAGCGGAGATCAAAGCGTCGACAGCAATTATCGATTGGTTGGTGCACGACATCGATGTATCGTGCTCCAATACAGAGAAGAGGAGGGAGAGCCAGGGGGCGGGACAGTCACGCCCCTATTGACTCTGTTGCTGAGCCGACGTTGAGCGCTGTATGCTCTCAGCCAACGTGCGCGTTAGATGCGCTTCAATTTGGCGGACATTTTCGAGGAACGCCAAGAACTCGGAGTCATCCATACCGCCCACGGATGCCGTTGGCGGTGCGGATGGTGGTGGTGGTGCAGCCGCTTGCACCGTGTTCGACATCGGTTGTGGTTGGCTGACGGGGGGAACGCCCATGGTGGGCGGGCCCATCGTGGGAGCCGGTGCTCGCATTGCATTTGTCATCAGTTGTTGCGCCAGTAAATTCGGTTGAGGCAGAGGGATTGGAGCGGCAAGTGACATAGGCGGGGCTAGCGAGGAAAGGGGCGGAGCGATCTGATGGGAGAACTGTAGCGATGAGGAGAGAGGCGGAGCCATTGTGGCAGCTGGACGTTGGAGGCGTGGCACTGTCGATGCCATCTAAAAATTAAAATTATCATTAACATAAAGTTACTTACCCAAAATGATAACCTAAAACCTCCTCTCTGTTTTGGGAGCAAAAATGATGTGTAGCGCATTATACCTGGAGTGGGCGGCGCGCGTGCTCTATGATTGGCCAACTAGTTGGATTGACCACTCGCAGAGCTCAGCAGCACCGTCCTTCTCAGGTGTAACGCTCCACACCCGCAAAAATAGATAAAAAACTAAATACACTTGAGAAGTGAATAAAAGATCTGTATTGGCTTATATTTATAAAGTTCAACTTTGGAATTCTGGCTATTCCGGTCCTATTTTTCGCGGAGAGCCAAGTTTATTTTGACACGCCCTTTCTCTCCACTATTTGACGTCATAGACTGAATGAGGCAGGAGGGGGGGGGGTTGGCTTGATGAAATTTAAACAAAGAATTTTATCGCTTCTTGCTCAACTTCTCCAGAAGACAACTAACACAGGAGAATCTATTCGTAGACTCTTGAAAACGTCCACAATTTAGCTGTTGCAGGAAAATGTTGGACAACTGTCACAATTGTTGCTGAACACAACAAGAAATTGCTCTTGAACGCAACAAAAAAATATGTATTTAGACGAGATTTTTCTATAGTGATGAATTATATGGGTGTGTATCATGGTGAGGAAAAACGAGGCGTTGCCAAGACACGTGATCAGCCCATTCAATCAATGCGCCAATCACGGTAGCGCGGTGACGCCCCATTTTCCCTCAAGATATTACCCATACGAAATATACATATTACATATATGTAGATTTCGAATAAGTCACACTCATGATTGCGGACAACTGTCACAGAAGCAAAATTTGCATTGACGTAGTTGCTAATTTTTTAGGTACAAGTAATGCGAGGAGGACTGCTTCAAAATCCAACAGTTCAGAGAGATTACCCACCCCCTCCCCCAGAAAAAAGTAATGCTTGGAGAAAAATTCTCTTATTTTTTCTGGATTTGCTCTGCCCAGCAATTGCAGGTTACGATCACGACCATCTGTCACGAAAAATTCAATGCTCACTTGTGGACTGATGTTGGTTCCGCCGATTGTCTGCCGCCGTTGTGGCATAGCGGTTGGTTGTGTAAGCCGTAACAGATTGTGATATTCTTGCACGGTCATCTGTTGATTTCGCATTTGTAGCGCTGCCTAAAGTAATTACTCAGACTACACCTAGGGTCTTAAGTAACCTAATAGGTAACCCAGGTGACTACGTACCTGATTCTGCAGCATTTGCGGCGGTAACTGCCTCTGCAACTGCTGTGCTACAGCCTGTTCATGTGCTCGGTACTGCTGCGTAGCGGCCGCTGCCGCCGCCGCGGTCTGATCCATCTGTCGCATTTGTTGTGCAGCGCTCGTGTCGAGGGGTCGTAACTGTTGCGACGGGTCCAGAGGACGTAACTGTTGTGGTGCTGTGCCGTCGAGTGGACGTAGATGTGGTGGCGCCTGGAGGTAGGAGTTCTGCGCCGTCGACGGCATTGTACGTGCTTGCATCGCTGCTGGAATACATAATTCTTGGTGAAGGCTTCTTGACTTGGTAGTCATAAGGGCAATTCATATCAGATGCGTGCGTGCGTCAGATGCGTCGCGCGTTCATTCGCATAGCATGTCCCCCGGAAACCGCTCAGTGCATCCTGAACTGTCTGTTTCGCTAATCTTGCATATTGGCCGGCGTCCAAGTTGAAGTAAGTCCCGCCGCGTTGTTATTGGCGTTTTGGCGCGCTTCCTATTATCGATTGTAGATCAACAGCACCCTACTTCCATGATTTGGCGTGGGTTAAAATGCGCTTTGTGCAGTTACACGCTACACATCGAATTGCTCTAATTTCTGGAACAGACAGAGTACACTAAAATTGAAGATCGCCCGCGACCGCCACAAATAGGCGCAACGCTCTACTCCGAACCCCTTTAACAACTTGCTAACGAGCTTTTGGCTGGCAAGTTTCTGATCACAACTGAAGCTTGTCAGCAACTAGTTTCTTGCCATTCTTGCTGACAAGTTGTCGGTCCCAAAGCTTGTCGACAACTTGGTTCCACCCATTCTTGCTGGCAAGTTGTTGGCCGCATGAACTCGTCAACAACGAGTCGCTAGTAAGGTCGCCTGCAAGTTGTTGGGGCAAAGTGGGCTGACAACTTGTTTCTCGGGATTCTGAGTAGCCTATTCGTCTTATTCGCTTCCCATGAGTCTGAGTCAGCACTTCCACAAATAGTCGCACGCATGACGCACGCACGCATTTGGTGTCAGTTGCCCGCATAGCGGCGGAGATGAGAGTAACGTTTTACAAAATACAATATTTACTCAATGATTTTTCAAATTTTAGCGTTTTTTAAAATTTTAACGAATTCTTAAAAAATCAGGAATTTTTAAATACAACCCTGACTGCGGAAGGAAAATATCAAGGAAATTTTCCAGAATTGGTGCGTAACAGCCAGTGACAGCTCACCTTGAATAGCAGCTTGTTGCATTAGTTGTTGATGTGTGAGCATATTGTTCTGCATTTGTTGAGGTACGATCGGCAGCGGACGTTTGCTGGCCGGGTCCTGAAATTTTTCAGGATTTTCCCCTATATCTTGTGGCGGACAACAACTATGAAGAGAACTATAAACGCAGCCGGCAGCAGTTGGTTTTCTCATGAAAATCCATACGGACTAGAGATGTAGAGAGTGGAATTAAAATTGGGATTTTACCCTGTTTGATAAAGCAATTTTTTAGAAAAATTTCCAGAAATTTCTCAGTGATGAGAAAAGCCGGCGGTAAAATGGGGGCGGCAACTGCAGCGGAAAACTCGCAGCTCAGTGCAAATCCCACCTTAACAAGTCATAACAAGTCTAATCGTTTCTCCCCAGCTCAATTACCTCGCTTTTCAACGGGTAATTAACTGGTAATCTCCTGTTAATCTCCTAAAGTACGAATAAAGCGGGAGTTCCAAAAAAAAAGCGATGAAAATTAATTGCAGTGCGGTGTTGGGTGTGATGCTGCAGGTCTGTTTGCCGCCACTATCGGGATACCAAGGTTAAATTGGAACCCGTGAGGTGAACAATACTTGCTACCCAGGGTAAACCGCACTCAAGAGACACAGAGACGCGTTATCTTATTTTTACAACGTAATTCCCCTCAATAGTCAAATTTATTTTATTTACTGATTTAATTATCAGTTTATTTATTTAATTCATTTATTCGGTTTGAAACTGTACGTCAAATTTATTTTATATACTCATTTAATTTTCAATTTATTTATTTATTATAATTTACTTATTCAGTTTGAAACTTTATGTCGGACTAGCGCCCCTACGGGACGCTAGGAAGTGGGGTGGGGCAGCCACTTGAAGTTTGTACAAAGTAATCACACTTTTGGAGATCTTAGAAAATTAGGAAACAAGCGGAAATCATTAACTGTGCCCAAACACAGAACCCCACCTATGAAATGCGTGTGCTATTCTGGCACCCTAGCTGACGTTCTGCTATTCTGGCAGCCTAGCTAACGTCGAGCTTCCTACCTTGATTATAGCTCTGATCGAAAATTCTTCATTACATATCGTCATGTAAACTACTCCCCAGTGTAGTGTCCTCCCGTTCTTTGTCACAGCATTTATTTACTATATCTGGACGTTTCCCACACTGTTGAGCTGAAGCGCACTGGTACTCCTTCGACAAACCCGTGGCATGATCTTTTATACGCTATTGAGCTGCGGCGCACCCTCCTTACCCAAGGTTTTCCCACAATGCTGAGCGCTGACTA
>JARK01001338.1:3167079-3177550 GCA_000688135.1 Ancylostoma ceylanicum | reverse complement strand
GGGGGGGGGGGGGGGGGGGGGGGGAGGTCCCGCAACGAGAAAAAACCTGTGCCTGTCCGAGTGGTTGGTGCTTTAGAAAGTAACTTTGAGCCGAACAATGAGTAACCATTTTTTCAAAAGATAATAAAGAAACAATTTCCCGTTTTTTTAAAATATGGCTACATAGCTCATAGAAAGAAGATCGGTGCTCATGAGGAGAGAGAAGTACAGCGCCGGAAATGCTTTTTAAAGGCACGGTTCTATCTCAGGATTTTTTTTCGAATTTCTACGCTAAAAAATCAGCGAGAGCTGTCGATCACAATGACATACGTGATACCATGCAGAACCCCCAAAAAACCCGCTTTCAAGCCCAACTTTTGTGGAGTATGTAAGCGGAGCAAGCTGGGACTACTCCACGCTCTTGCTGGACACATATGGAGCACATCTTCTATTCTGCTGAACAGGGAGTGGAGGACGAGGAGTACCAGCTGATTTGCTGCGAGGCTACGTGGCGCCACCCCGGGTCGCGGATAAGGGGTTTACCGTGGTCCAAAAGCAGCCATGCGCTTGCCCCGCGACGTGGGCAGATCTAGGAGATGGTTTCCCTGGTTCTACAGCGCTGGATTCGATAAAACATCGTCCTCTGCGAGCGTGGAGCGTTATACCCGCATAGATCGGCGAAGCCAAGCTCTGTGATTGGCGGGTGGCGTGAATTAATCAATCGCGGAGCTGGGCCACGCCGCCCTTCTTAGTTGTAACGCACCACTCCCATCCTTCCGCCTTGGTTCCGCCCCCTCTCCTCGGTCCCGCTCACAAGCTCTCCAAGATTTAGTTCTTGAAAACGGTATTTCCAATGGTTCGTGCTAAATTACATATACTATTGCGTTCTGCAATTCTTGTAGATTCTTGCTATATAAAAATTTTAGAGAAGATTTCGAGGAAATGGGACAGTGCCTCCTAAAATTTACTAATTTTCCGAGTAAATGTGCGTAGCTAGACTTTTTATATACAATTCGGTAGTTATCGTTCGGAGAACACCATTTCAAAAACCTCACAAAAACCTGTGGAGCTATGTAAGCAAGTTATGATGCTGCAGGTCCATTAATACAACAAAAACAGCTCAATAAAGTTTTTTGTCACGAAATAAAAACAAGAAAAGTGCAAAAGTGGTGTTACTTCTCTGATGGTTTCCGCTGATTTTTTTTGTTTTTTTTACCATTAATTTTATCGGTTTCCTAGCGGGAGGTGGACAATGAATCAGATCGAAAAAGATTCTCATACGACGTCAAAGCCAAATTAAAGAATCAAACTGAATAAACTAAATTGGGAAAAAAGCGCCATAATAGTGAGTAATTGCAGTTTTTTTCAAAACTCATTAATAAAATTACTCGAAATCAAATGGTTTGCTCACAGGGTCAATGTCCCACTCAGGAGATCTAACTAGATGATAATGGGAAATGAAAGGGGTATGTCAGCGCCAGGTCGCCAGGTTAAAGGGCCAGCTGTTCAGGATGGTTAGAAGTATTTTTTTCTTTTTTATACCTCAGGCGCTAATTTCGAATTAGGGACGACATTTTGGGCCAGGCCTTCTACCAGGCGACTCGAAATCATTTTCAGCCCGCATTGGGACACTCCACAGACCGTTTTTGTGGTCATGCAGTAATGCACTGGGAGAATAGAGGATTTAGCAAGGGTTCATTTTTAAATGCACTAGGCTATGGCGTATTTGGCTTATTTCAGTGATCAATATAGCTCTTTTCAGTGATCAGTGTCAGAATTAGCCTCACCCTTCTGAACTGGTTTCTACATGAGAGGTGTAAAAGAGACAGAAGGTTTACGCCAACATTCCTCCCACTTAAAAATTGAATAATGTAAAATTAACACATCGTTATGCTTTGATTACAATGATCCAGAGCGGAAATGCTTTCTAAACTCCTGCGTGACAACAGGCACGCTGCTGCGCTGTGATTGGTCCATTCATGTGCGCTTCGCGGCTGCAGACTTCAAAAGAATGAGCAGCGCTGGGAGGAATAGACAGGTTTTCTATGTTCGGGTGGGACAGATGAGTGATATTGGAGCCGATGAATTGCAAGGATGTGGCTACCGATGTCACTCAATGCGTCGAATTCGAAGAAACAAGCTGGATTCAAGAAGCGTGCGTGTGCGGCGCGGTCGCGTTGCGACGTACGCCTTGACAGCCTCTCTTTAAACCAGATATAGGAGAAGGCACAGATCTTCATGTCTGGTGAACATCGTCCACATCTGTTTATATCGTGAATTTTCTACTTGCATGTTCCAGCTCGATTTAGAAATTTCAAATTGACCACATAAGGCAAATGGTGGAAATATTGCAACGCAAGAGATTCGGCTAGGGTTTTTTAAAGGGAGTTTAAATCCAGAAAAATTGGAGATTTCTTGCTCGTGAAAATTTTCCAGAATTCACTGAAATGTGGATGTGTAGGTTGGGCTACTGTATGCTCGGTTACCTAGCAAAAGAGTCACCCAACCTGGAACTTGAGGCAGATAATATAGGCCCTGAGGCACCTAATGTGCAACGGAGCCCTTGGATTAAGAAAGCGGTAGTGAGTTATCTTTGTGGGGGCCAAAAACCCTGCTGTTCTTCCGAAATCGGCCGAATATCACAAAATTACAAAGTTTTTCAGTATTGAAACAGTAACGAGTAAGCACTCGATTTCTGTAGAACCCTAAGTTCATTAGCGCGGTGAACAAATCAAAAAATATCGACAAAGCGGCTGTGAATTGCACAGGTGTATGCCTTCAAAGGGTTCGTCCCTATTCAGGCTTGATAACAACAGTACTGAACAAACAGTTCGCGAAAATAACGGTGAGACTCCATGGGAATAGATGGGGATGCGGGGTATTGTACGGAGAATAGAGCCACGTAAAATCTGTTCATATAGAGCTGATCAATCGATGGATTTCGAAACGAACACTAATATTGCCTGACAGCTATTCATACTAATGATGTTTTCGATAGTTACACGAGCCGGCTGTGATCGGCTGCGCTCTGTCCGGTAAAAACAACCGCCTGCTGAGTACACGACTGGAAATTTTGTACTTTTTAGGATTTCCCGAGGAAATGTCTCAGGAGGCGACTAGTGGAGATATATCCGAGTGGAAAACAATGTTTGAAATGAAACCAGAATGTAATGTCGCCTTGACAATCCATCGCTAGCAGGTGTTCCAGCAACTTCTAGCATAGATTAAAAGCACCAGCTGCAATTTTAACAAAGCGTCTTGTCAATGTGTGAAATTAATGACGGGAGTAAGAGGGAAGTTGTTCACAATGCAAAGCAAATGAACTTGAATTTTTCCAGCTGCTAAATCCTTAATTTTTAAGAGCTGTGGATTGCAGTGGCGCTTCGAACGCACCTGCTTCTGATGGAGGAAAAAAGGAAAAAAAAGGGCTTAGAAGGGTAAGTTCTCTTGATAGTCAATTCCATGCAAAATCCACAAAAAAGAAGTCCAACCAAGGCTCTTGTTCCTCCCCCCCTTGTTATAACATTCGAATGTTTATTCGAAGTCGAATACTCGGACTCGAATAAAATTATTACTTTTTTTGGTCCTTCAATGCACCGTATGACCATTTAAAAAGCAACATTTTCACCATAGAACTAGTGAAAAAGCAGAATATAAACTCTGTTAATCGCTTTTAAGAAAAAAAAAAGAAATTTTTACGAGGTGATCCAGAAATTCCAACCGCTAAAATAACAGTCGAATTCAATTTCTGGTCCAATCTATATAGTGCCTAGCAGAAGCTTAGCAGCAAAGTCCCGCGGGGAGCGGTCAAGAAGTACGCCGCGACGCGACCGCGCCGCATGGGTATGCTTCTTGAGTCCAAGTTGGTCTTTCAAATTTGACGCATAGAATGACAACTCTTTGTAGTATGTCAGCTCTGATAGCATCCATCAGTCTCACCCAAGCTTAGAAAACTTGTTTCTCCCAGCGCTATTCGTTGGTCTGAAGGTTGCAGCCGCGACGCGCATATGAATTGACCAATCACAGCCATATTGTGATGCAGCCCAGTGTTGGCTTGAACGGCTTGGCCAGAACGGTTTTGACATGTCCTGACATGCATCGCATGGATGCTGAAAAGTCTGAAGGAAGAAGGACTCGCTTTGACCAGTCAGGACCTAGGTGGTACGTGTAAGGACGTGTCAGAATTGCAACGCGGTCGCGGTGCGGCGCTAGCGATGGGACCACCACTCGCGTTGACAGCTACTGTATATCTGTCCCAGGCCCCAGCGCGGCTTGTCGTCGGGCAAGCTGGGCTTCGTAAGAGGGGCAAAAAGCAAAAAGGGCTTCGTATGGGGTGCGAGGCGGAAACGCTGCAGGCGCAAGATCATGAAGGAGCGCGCTTGCTGTTTAGTGCATGATGTTGAAGCTGCAAGGCCCTAGCTAAATCAAGACTTCACGGATTGACACCAAATTTAGGGTGAAAAAGCGCTTACGTACCCACAATAAGTGTTTGAAAAATGAGGCTAAACTTATGCGAACTAAGAAATTGTATGCTTGGTAAAGTGGCCAGCTTGTCAAGGACAGGCTGAGTCCTAGCTCAGCCTGTCGTGAGCATACTTCTCCTACAGAACGCATAAGTTTCCATCCATTTTTCACGCACCTGTACTATTTTCCATCCGCTATCCAACACTCCACAAAGTGCCACTCATGGGCCTGTATTATCAGTGCTTATCAACTTCTCCGATTTTCCATAACTTACGAACTGTGGTTTTTCCGCTGCGCTCCATCGCTAACACAGTCCTTTAACATCAGCTTGTTCTTCATTCGCCGTTATCTACTTGTATTAGTCTATTTTAGGGTTTCCTTGTAATCTAGTGAGCTTTTCGTTGCCATTACTCGTTATCGTGTCAGGTTTTGCTTTGCTCGTTCTAATTCGCAAATAACTAGTGTAATTTCTGAACATGTTCGGAGTTTCTTCCTTTTGTTGTATCCTTATATTTAGAATTTATAGTGCGTCGGACACCAGCCCGATCGGACAATAAAATAGTTTGCATATCGATACTCGTCGGTATCCGACGCGTTGGATTCCGACTGGGATTGGTACGTGCTTCCTTTCTCCGATCGGTCGGACACTGACGACTATAACTACAGCTTCAGTCGGCTTTGTCATGATTTCGGGGAGTTTTTGAAGATGAAACCTCATTCGTAAACATTTCGTGTTAACTTCCATTGCGATTAGATTCAAGGGGGGCTTCGTAAAATCCTGGATTTTCAAAGGGTGCTTTGTTTTCGCTCCGACCCCAAGACAAGCTCGTGCTAGGGCCTGATCTGTCCATGTTGCCAGCGCAAGGATCACACTAATGTAATTGCCTATGAGAGAGGAAGTTTTCCTGTCTGGATGAGGTGAGTGCGCCCCAATAGAGAAGCTACAGTGAAACCTAGCCTAGAGCGGTACTCCTGAAAATGTGTAGTAATCTATGCGCGAAGCCACAATGAATAAAAATCTCGAGCAAAGTTATCTTAGATATACTCACACAAAGTAAATAACGCGCCAGACGCAGCGCATGCATGCACTGGTTCCAAAGTTTACTACGTGGGCTATGAGGCAAAATTCGTTCAAAGTCTGTATTTGTCGATGGTGGCTTTGAGCAAATATGGTATTTTTTGCGTTGATGAACGGCAATCAACCCTGTTCCAGACCTCGGCTTTATGTCTGTGTATGCAGGAGCAAAAACTTTGAAATTATGGAAACATTATTTTTCCATAATTACGTGTAGTTCCAGCTGGAAGAAGAAAAAAGACGCTGAGATATTTTAGGATTTTCCAAAAACAAGGAGGATGGTAAATTTTCAACGATGACAGTTTTGTGAGTTGAAGGCTTATAAGAAAAGTTAGGCTTAATCCCCTCTTCTACTGCTATACGAATTCAGGAATTAAACGGTTTATAGCTGAACCGTATTAATTTTAATTCTCGCTATAAACCAAGCAAAAACGTTTTAAAACGCTCTATAAAAGCTATTTCCCAATTTGATAGATCCCTAAAATGAGCCAATTTAGTATTGGTCTCTTTAAAAATGAATTTTTACGGTCGCCGAATGGATAAGGAACGTTCACGGATGGTGATGCAAGAGATGGTGCAAGGAATCCGCCAGGGTCTCCATCCGAGCGCTACTTATATTGTTATGATTAAGCATGTTTATAGAGCGAAGAATTGTAGAACCCTGACGCTGTGGCTAAAAAAGTTCGTTCGGTTAAAGTGCCTAACTTCTCGCTCATGAGACCCCACAAAAGGCATTGGGCTATATATGGGGTGGTGGCCATGGAAGTCGGTATTCGCTAAGGAGTGTGTAACAACTCACTTGCCGAATCAGCTAGACCTAGTTGTGGATGGCGCTTGAGCGGAAGATCTTACTTGCCATCGCATAAGATTCATTAAGGGAAATATACCCATCTTTGCATGGGGGACTAGTCTTCCTTGGAAGAACGGGAAGGTCATATACTTCTTGGGGACGTTAGTGAATCCCGCGGCTGATGCGAGAGTGAATATAAATCTTCTCATTTAGCCGCAGAATAGTTAAACGTTGCCAAATTCCTCTGCGGCTTCAGGAATACCAGCACCCACGAAACTTATCCACTCGATGTAAAGGATGAAACTTGTAGCCCCCTCCCCCTTGTCAACTTGAAAGTTCATGAATATACGGGATGGTTCACATGAAGCGTAATGGGCTCCAAAATGCATTCTCTCGGAGGATGAGGTGATCCTTCGGACCAAAAAAAGCGCTGAGGGAATTGACTGGACCTTCTGACAAAATTAGATGCCAACACACGGCGCAGTGAGCACAGTGGAATGGAGTAATACCAAACTTCCGAGTTTCTGGATGAAGCAAGTTGGCCATCGAACTTGCCCTATCTCAGCCCTTGGGATTTTTCAACTGATTTATCATGAAGGGAAAAGTCTGCTCTTTTGAACAATTGTCAGTGATTAGAGCATGGGAAGAAAACGATCACCAGAAATGTGACTGTGCACATCCTCAAAAATTTCTGGAAAAGATTGGGTGCTTGAACTGAAGCTAAAGGCAGTCATCTTCAAGCTGCCTTGTGAGATCCTGTGTGGAATTTTTCTGTCTATTGAATAAAATTAAATTTTCCTCATTTGAAATGACTAGTGCAAAATTGTGGATAGTTTGCGTCACGTTTCATGTGTACCACCCTGTATAGAGGGTTTCATCAGGACTGATACCAACTAAGACACCAGAGAGAAGCAGAACGCGTTAAAGTGTGCAGCGATTGGAGAGAAGTGAAAGAAAAACAGGTTATCCACACGATTACTCAACTATCGTCAACTTATTGAAACAGACTGTAAACACGACATGGACGATTTTTTCACGGATAATGGGTGAGCTGAATCACGGACCTTAGTGCAGAGGGTTGAATAACTCAGTCCTGTTCTGTCTCTGAGCTTCATACTTCAATTGCTTGATATATATGTTGAAGACTCCGGTGCTTTATACGTTTACTGGCTAGCTTTCGCATTAATGCCTTTGTCAAACCAAAATGTTGCCAACAAATCGCTTTCTCATCATAAGCTAACAAGCATGCAAAATACAATTACAATAACAATACCAAATGGCCGATAATTAACAAGTCTTGCGACTTCGGAGCCAGTGATGGATGTGACCTATATCTGGGAGCTTAGCTAATACGATGAACACAACTTAACATGAGTAACCAACCAATTGGCTCAATAACTTTTGCAAACCTAACCATTTGAAGAAACAATGCGGTGGAGCGTTGAATCACAAGTACCAAGAAAAATCCAATTCTCTCAATAAACCGCATGAATTATCAGAATCATAGGTAATTGAGGAAATCGAATGAATGGAAAACCAACTAGCAATAGGAAGTTATCACGAGAAAATCCCATTACCATTGAGCGCAGCGGGAAAATGCGCGGAAATAAGTGGCAAGCAGCAACTGCAGCATCTCTGCTGACAACAATGTGCCAGAAGGATGTGTTTTTACGTGCTCACACAATCCTCCCTCTTAATTAAACGTTGATTAAAATTGCCTCCACCTACTGATAAGTCGGCATCTGCGGCTTTGCAGCACTTAATTTCACAAGATGTCTCAATATGTCGCATTTCTCGGTGTCATATCAGCTTTTTGCTGTGACCTTCCGTGCGATAGCGTGATACGCGAAAAACAATGCGTTGCGAAAATGATAATCGCCGCGATAAAGCTAAGGAAAATGATAAGGGCAGCTGTAAAAAGTGTAGGAAAATCCTGAGATATTTCATTAGATAAGGGCAATGCTTAAGCAGAAGAAGTGGTTCGTCAGGAGATAAGAGCTTTCCTAAGATGAAGTATTTTAAGATAGTTCCGGGGACAAAACTCAAAGGATTCGAAAGTTGCCAGTGCAAAGCTTATTAATCCAGCTATTTTGTAGCACAATTTTGGAAAATATGTCAATCGATTCTAGAGAGAGTGGCACCACCTCTACCAGACAGAACTTTAGCTACACACAAAATCCAAATGCACTGTTTGCATTATTTCCATTTGTCATACCATAACGATGAAAATGCATATGAAAAGCCTGCCAGTCGTGTCCGCTAAAAAAGGAAATATGTATGATGGATGTGAATATACATAGAACGAGTCCTGTGATTCCAGTGAATCCATGACCCTAAAGGCACGAACCCCCTTCAGAATCGCTCTTGGGACTTTCACATGGAAAGAATCTCCAGGAGCTTCTGATCACAATGGTATATGTGATTCCTCGTAAAACCACCGAAAAACCCGTTTTTGAGCTTCAAGTTTAGTGGAGCTTGTGGGCGGAGCCAAAGCGGGGCTCGCTCGCCACGCATAAAGCTGACTATCTATCCTGTTAGGGTGCAGATAATGAGTCACTTGCATGAGGAGTGTTCTCTTGGAAGGTGCACTGAGGGGAGTGCATTATTCAGAAACCTCATCCTATCACCTTGGTAGGATGTGAGGCGTTATACCTGGTAAGAGCAGTGCTGTCGGAATATGCGATTGGGCGCAGTGCAGTCGGAATAAGCGATTGGGCAAATGCGCGAATTGACCAATCGTAGAACTCGGCTGCACTGCCCCTCCGGGTATAACGCTCCACACCCCCTTGGCATTCTCCCCTCGGCTCCGCCCACAATCTCCTCAGAAGCTGGGCTTGAAAACGGGTTTTTCAGCAGTTTGGCGCGATGTCACGTATACCATTGTGATCAGCAGCTCCAGGAGATTCTTCCCAAGTAAACATCTCGGGGAGGTTTTTGAAGTGGGGATCAAAACATATGGAACACTGCTCTACAAATCATTTGTTATGATAAAAGAACAACTTTTATTCAGTGTGGATTCGCTTGAATCCACACTGCGACTCCAACGGAATCCATCTATGTTTGGTTCAGACGAGGTGGCTGGAGCGAATTCCGGGTGAGTATCATTGTAAAGGAAAATGGGGCGTGGTCAGACGACTCCGATTGGAGCATTCAGGCCGTCCGCCACGCCCACTTGTTTCAACCCGAACAGCGTCAATCCCGTAATACATGGTCTATTATTGCTTAGCATAGTACGACCGCCAATCCGAGTCGCCTGGTTACACCCCTTTTTCTCTGCGGTTAAACTTTCCCTAACATGAGGTGCAAAGCCCTTACCTTGGAGGGTTAGCTTCCTTGCCATTCTATTATTCTATGATTCATTTCATTAACCTTTTTCATTCCATTAGTATTCTATTGTTCTCGATTCCAGCTTTATATAAACCCCTTTGTAGACCCGTTCCGTGACTACAGAGAGCTCTGGAAAAAAAGCACTGGCAACAAATCTCTTTAGCAAAGTTTTTTTGCCCCCTCTTATTGTACTAAAGATAGAGTTGGAAAGTTCAAGTCACATTCCGCTAATGCAGCCATATTCTATTAGCTAAAAATAAAATAACCTTGTAATCCCTGTATTGCCAGAAAAAATCGTAGAGCAAATGCACCGTAAATCAGATATTCTGCAAAAAATAGAAACAGAGAATGACATGACATTTCGAGGATGAGTTACTTTGTGACAAGTCGTTACACTAGTGGCACAATAACAAGTTATTTGCCGTCTTTCAGCTGAATTTAGACAGATTGATCGAATTAATTATCCATTATCCTGATTTAATGACACGGAATACGGCTTACTAAGCAAATACCACAGTTGAATCATGTGCTCATGCATGTCCCCTCTTATCCAAGTGAGGTTACTCCTTGGAAGCGGACACTTTTCGAAAAGGCTGCTGCGATAAAAAATTCCTGGACAACGCCATTGGGAGGAGTGATAATGCCATTATCACTTGCTGATTAGCATTGAGGCGCAATGTTTGCGATGGAGCACGTTTCACACAAATCATACTTAACCTGTGTCAAATGGCGAGCGATGAGTTTTAGTCTAGACTACACCATCAGAAAGAGGTTCCATAAAATACTGTCCATCGGGGGGACAGGGGATGGGGGGGGGGGGGGGGGAAAAATTGGGA
>JARK01001338.1:3132926-3166254 GCA_000688135.1 Ancylostoma ceylanicum | reverse complement strand
CGGAAATGGAGGAAGAGGGTTAAACCGTAACTCCATCTCTCGAGTTACCTAGGGTTACGGTAGTTATACGGTATACCTGATACCTCCCAAAATTTTCTCAAGTTTTGCATAGGAGGTTATCTCACAGACCCCAACAGTAGCGGATAACAACATTATTCAGAGGCCGCATGCAGCACTGAGATTACCCAGGGTAAACGTGTCAACATCGCAAAATTTACCCATCGATAACACGAGTTTTGGATCGTTTGCCCTGGATAATCTCAATGATGCATTCGGCCCAGAATACATAGAATTGTCATTTGCCTGCGGATACGGGCACTTTCACCCATTTCTCCACCGTAGTCCTACAGTAGCTTTACCGTAGTGATACTGTAGTAGTGTCACGGTACAGAATAAATACGGTATTCCCGTAAAGCATAAGCTCACCTAGAAAATCCTCTGATGCATATCTCCTAGAAAATCCTCTGATGCATATCTATCCAGAGATATTTTTGTGTGGTGCTAACATTTTTACCCTGAGTAATCTTAATGATACCTCGAGACCCAGGTATGAGCCTCAGGACCAGACACATTATCTATTAAACGGAGTCCCAATGAGAACTCCCGCTGTCGCTGTCTCAGCTGCTGTCGACAACCAATCAATACGTATCCGAACCATTGCACTGTGCATGAAAATATAGTAATTTTTTTGTTTATTCTGCATTGGTGCCATAAAAGAGTTGACTAGGCACCACACCAGCAAGAGGTTGCATGCGTAATCGAGATTAGCCAGGGTAAACGTCTTAACATCATACAAATTTACCCATCGGTAATACGGCCGCCAATATGTTGACACTGGGTAATCCTAATAATGCCTAGGGGCCAGGTATGAGCCCTGAGATGAGGTACATTGTCGATTGATCGAAGTCCCAATAGGAATTCTGCTACAGTCCTCAGGGAGCGCGGTGTGTCCCTTTACTGCGGCGTGGCGTCACTCTTTTTGATACGTATTGATTGTATTGTGAGCTTCGAGACGCTGGCGCTGTCGCCGCTGTTGTTAGCGCCTAATCAATACGCACCAAAACCATTACTGCTGCGCCGCAGCCTCAGAGTACGCTACACTCCTCGGAAAGTATAGGAACACCTTAAAATTTTGCCCGTATTCCATCACAACAGTTGTTAATAGCTATATATCAAAGGTTCGGGAGTAAATTTGCCCATGTGCACGCCCGCTGGTCCCGCAATGAAAACACAAAAGCCATACAGGTCTTGTAAACATGCCAAAGAAGTCCATATAGTGTCGTTACTGATAACGATAACGTTATAATCGTTGAATCAGACCGCAGGCAATCATCAGCCCAGATAAGGGTGGCGTTGTTTGCTCTGAAGATCCGTGACACTGATAGGATATCTCTGACACTTCGTCTGATAATGTGCACGTGAGTTGCACGAACTAACCGGAACATGCACGAAATTGCCATGATCTCGTGGAAAGAAAACTGTAGCACAGATTCTTCATGGATTCTGGACAAAATCGTTCGGATTAGGGCACTACTGTGCTCGGGAAAATGTCGGTAATGTGCAGGACCGTCCAGCTTTTTCTGGATTAGGCCCCACCCGCAGTATGGCATTCAGCGCTAAGTGCATCGCGACAAATGTCACGTAACACTTAAGACGATTGTTTACTTTCGTATACGTGGCCAATAAAGGCATAGATTTTTGATCAGTTGGTAGCCCGCAACCTATTCTATGTTATTTTTGTCATTTTCTTAGAAAATATGCATGAAAGAGTAATATTTTACCACCATAGATGCGGCCTTTCACTAGTTGCTGCTATTGTGCTGACATAGTGCTGCAGACCAAAACAAGGTCAACAGTCAAAGTCGAGAGAAAGAGGTGCTGCAGGACTAATCAAACGAAGATCTACCGCTTCTGTGAAGGGACATCAAAAGTGGACGGAGCCTTGTGAGCCGCCAGGATCTGCTCTAGGTGACTGGGTGTAGGTCACTGTGAGGCAAAACCAGAGTAAAAGGGGATCATGTGATTGGACCATCTGATGAGCAGCCAATCACAGAAGCATCATACGCCCACTTTCGCCACATTTTAACCCACACCCAGTATAACTCAGTGACTAGAAGCGATAAGCATCCGAGCGGCCTGAAGGCTAACGTAAACTAATGCAGGATATAGGGGAAGGCTGCAGGTGAATATCACGAGGTGCTGCTATCCATTTTTATCTGACAGAAATGCTCGACTTAATAACAACCTTATTAGCACTTTAAACACGTGAGAAAGTGAAAGTTGCTGCTTTCGAAGAGTACAAATAAGCTCTGCCAATGCTACTGCCTTCGTGCTGCCAGCAAAAATGGGCGGATCCTGCTGCGCTTCTGCTGCCAACGAGAAAAAAAAACCAAAAAAAAAACTCACAAACTGTGTGAAAGCGGCTGGTAGAGGTCGTTTCAATGAATCCTTATCCGTTTCTACTTGTAAAGCACCACGATCGAACAATTTCATAAAATCCTCGTGAGCACTGAAAAAATGAGAGTTTTTTCCAGGAAATTTCTCGGAGAATATTCTTGTAATGATCGTTTTATAAAAGCTTTTGTGAAAATAAGAAAGATCCGTCATAAAACAAAGAAAACGTGTTAAAATGCAGGGGCCGAATGCATTGCTGAGATTACCCAGGGTAAAGTTGTTCAAACCCCACACGTTTACCCCGGGTAATATTGGTGTCTACACTTTTACCCTGGGTGAGACCACTGCATCAACAAAATTAGTTTTTTTTCGAGGGAATTTCTCAGGAAAAATATTTGTTGATATTGATTTCAGGAAAATTCCCGACCACGAAGAAAAAATTCTGGAATAAAACAGACAAAAAAAAAAACGCGGGACCGGGTGCACCGTTGAGATTACCCGGGGTAAAAGTGCTCAAACCTCACAAAATCACCCCATCGTTAACATGGGCGTGAATACGTTTACCTTGGATAATCTTACTGACGCATCCAGGCTCAGAAATCATTGTTATTGTAAGAACTACTTCGATAAAATGGGAAAAAAATTTAAAAAAACCCTCTGAATATAAAAATGTTGACAAAACAAGCAGATGCAAATATTCAGCTGCTCCGTTTGTTCCAGAAATTTCCGTGGAAAAAACGTGAACAGCACGTGCTCACGGCACGTTCCGACCAATAATCCTTTTTGCTGTTTTAGAAAAAGGAGCGATTGCACCTGTGTTTTTCAACATCCATCCCCCCACCCCATAATTGTCGTAGGCTTTTCCTCGCAAACTCAATTATATGGCAGGTGTTAATTTCATGCCTTTTTCACATTATGTAATTATAGTTTGATAACCACGAATCGCCGTCGGTAATAACTATAATTTCGAGTGAGAATTGTATTTTACGGTAGAAATTGTAGCGTAGAAATCATAACAAATAAAGGAAGAAAATTCTAGGTGATAGAAATACTGTGAAGGAACGAATGATTTAGGTGGCGTGACTCATTCTGGAGGTTCCCTGAGGCGTAGGGTGTGATTGTGAGGAGAAATACCAACATTACTAACATAGCTCCCTTGAAATGGAGCAGTGCCACAGTTTCGGCCTAACGTAACGAATTAACGAATTAACGAATTTTGAAATTTTCCCAACGCACAGCCCTAATCACGACGTGTAGACGTTTTCCTCCGTGTCTCTGCCCAGCAGGCCCGCTGCCTCGGTGCAGCAGACAACCAGAGTGCCCGCGCCGCAGTCCCGCCACTTGTCTACGACCGTTTGGAGTTCATTGTAAATGAACGAAACTCCCATAAAACGTAAAAAATTGGGTAGGGAAGGGGTTACGAATTAGTTATCAGCTCCGGATGCTCTCCAATTTTTCATGAAACTCCAGTTGCATAAGCTCCCTCCCTTCCAGAACCCACCCTTCCACTTTTTTTCCTCCGCCCCACCCCCTGTTTCTTCACTCCGCGATAAGCTTATGCTAACTAACCGAACCTTCGAGAAAGGTGACTAATAAGTTCCATGACACACCCTCCCCGTCGATCCAGTGCTATTTTAATATCACAGAAGGCAAAAAGAAAATTTATAGTTAGCTATGTTTCATATTTTATCTTAAGCTACAATTATAGGAACAAACCATTGTTTTCTGGATACAAATAGAGAATTTGTCTTGTTATGAAACTAGCATACCAAGTAAATATCACTTTGTCGCGAATTATTTGAAGCTTACTAGAAAAACAATGTGGATTACTACAATTTTTTGGTCACACCTACAAATGCTATTCGATCGCATATGACAACACCTCTTAATAAGCTATTCCTGTCGAAAGAGACCTATTTTGGCAAAGTCCCCTAGGGGGCGCATGCATCAGTGAGATTACCCATGGTAAACATGTTAACATGACATAGAATTACCCATCGTTAACATGGCCTTTTATGCATCATTACGATTACCTAAGGTGAAGGCGTCGAAGTCTGCTATGGGCTGGTTAATTTGATTGCTGTTGACACGTTTACCCTGGTTAATCTCAATGATGCATCGAAGCCTAGGATGAGTTGGCAATGGTTCAGCGATGTTGTTAGGGGAATTTGGATGAAACGATAAGAAGCGATGGGAGCGATGAGGAATAATGGGACGCATCAATCAATACGCATGTTCTGCACTATCGCTATCGCACCCATGTTTATACCTCATCGCGGCGCGATGGCTGGCTCACAAGCAAACTATTCAAAAGCGGCTAATCTCGTGTGGAAGCATGAGCACACTGCGATCGAGTTGCGTTAGGGCATTTACCGTGGAAGTTATTCTATCGACGCGATTCGCCAAATTCCTGTCGCATGCTGTTCATACTTTTTCGCCCGGAAATCATGCGATAGGCCGAAATCGCATCACTTCTGCTATCAGCCGCGATGCGACAATATCCTCCTTGACGGTGAGGACTAGGCTTTGTCACTACCACGTTCTTCCTCCAGCAGTTTTGCTCTACAATATGCACGAATTCACTACGGATCGCGTCACCTATCGCTGCCGTCGCCGCGATGCCATCGCCTCGCTATGAAGTATAAACACAACCTTCTATGTTCTCAGAGCGGGTATTTTTGTACATACGCTGCACGTGAGAAATTATTGTACATTTCAACCCAAGATAAAGCCATAGATCCAAAAACAATTTGTATCAGCCCGTAGATCCAAAAACAATTTGTATCAGCTACTAAGTGCAGATTTCAATAATAGACTGACACAATAGAGAATACCCAGAAATTATCTGCAAAAAATTATTGAATAAAGCAATTGCTCGCGTTAAACAAGTAGCACTATAATAAGAACGGCATTTACATGAGTAGCAGAGCTAGAAATATTCAGGAATTAAACTAATCATTGAACAGGGCTTCATCTTTAGTCAACTGCTCTCTGGTCATTGTCGCGTGAAATGGACAAATTCTACAGCTATAGCTAGCTGAATTACATAGTAAAATCAGCATGAAGAAAGGCAGGAAATTCATGAGGCGCTTGAGAAAGCGGGAAGACGCAAATGAGATCTCATTCCTCTGTCAGCTGCTAGCCTGCCTGAATCCCATGTAAACCGTAGCTTATCTCAGCTGAAGTGAGGGAGATAATCTTTATTTTCGACGAAGAAGAAAATCTGGATGAGGAGATTATCCCTTCGTCTCCGTATTTTGCGCCAAATTGATATATTGAGATTTTGTAATGGATCAGAATTTTCCAGGGAAATCATGGTGAGTTTATTATTTAGTAATATTTAACAAAAACTAATATTTAGTGCATGTAAGAAGTTTGACAAAGGGGGACTTTCACTGATTTCTGGATGTCATTGAATCTCTGTGATGTCAGTGGCGGAGAAAGCAAAGATTGGGGGACATTCCAAGAAATAGGGAAGGAGGATCTGCCATATTGGGACCTCGAAGGGCGATATTTCAAGAGTTGGTATTATTGGAAGACTACTAAGGGAGATTCAGTGACTAGACAAGTGAATATGAAAATGAAAATGAAAATATGATATGGTGAAAGTAAGGGATCAAAAGTGAGGTTACCCACAATTTCTAGCTATTTTATAATGTCGTTTTGAAGTACAAGCCTACCTTCAAAGGGTGGACACTTTGACGATTGCGACTACTTTGTTGGATTTGAAGTAATCAAATTTTGATCACATGAACCAGCGATGGTTATCTTGTAAAGTAAGGAGTAGACGCAGGACGCAAAAATTGATGTGTTAACCTGGGCCTGGGTTGATCACTCAGATTACCCGGGATAAATGTGTTGAAGTCAGCTTCAAAGGCGGGTAAATTTGGGGGTATTGATATGTTTACTCTGAGTAATCTCAATGAGGCATTCAAGCCTCTTATTGGAAGGGTGGGTAATCTTCTAACGATGGGTAACAGGTGGGTTTAGCCGACGTTACGTATGGACACACACATGCTGATAATGCCAATCCCGGCCCTGAACCATGATGCATCACTGAGATTATCCAGGGTAAACACGTCGACACCCTTGCCAACGATGGGTGAATTTGCGTGGCGCTGGCAAGTTTACTCCGGGTTATATCAATGATGCAGGCAACCTCTGGCTCTGTTGGTTCTGCGTTCATGAACCATAAATGTAAATAAATAATCAGATTCATGGGGAATAAATCAAGAAATGGGGAGAGGTAATCCCACACAGGAAAGAGACACTGATAAGTGTCACCATGCTGAGTAGCGAATATATATTGCTCATGCTCGTGTAGGCGCTGAATATGTACATCTGCTTACCACAGGCAGTGATTTGCATCATGAAGTCCATTAGATCTCCAGAGAGTAGTTAATCAGCTGCCTGACTAATTTCGTCGAATTCCTGGACGAGTTTTCTGACGATACTACTGAGATACCTTAGCCAGAGGCCGCATGCGTCATTGAAATTATCCTGGGTAAACGTGTTGCTATCCCAGTAACTTACTCATCGTTGACATAGGCGCCAACACATTTACCCTGGGTGATCTCAATGATGCATCAGGGAGCAGATACGATTGAAATTACCCTGTTCTAAAGGAATGAGCAGTGGCCATGGGTAGAAAGTCAAACATCCTAGAAATGACCTAGCATTCCAGGAAAATGAACCGTTATTTTGTTCATATCAAAATGTGGCATGTTAGGAATCAAAATATCTCTTGTGATTCACTACATAATATTGAAACAAATGAGATCAAAAATCAATGAATGAACATCAAAATGTCAAAACAGAAGTGCTTGTGGCCAAACATTTTCGATACGAAGTGCTGCTTGAGTTCAATGCCGGTGTTTGCGCTAAGGTATCGTGTACGGTAGTGAACATGACAACTATAACATATTTCGCTGGTACAGTGATGATTTACTGTCCATTCGGGCCGAATTTTGCTAAACGCGTGCGTGCGTAATCCGTGCGTCAGGCTTACGTTAAAAATTCGTTTCGAACTAAATTTGTGGACGAGTTTTCATGCTCGCCTGTGATTGCACAAGGTATGCTACAGCTCTACGCCTGAGCTGTGCCAGGTGAACAGGTCTTGACTTATACTCCACTAAAGTGTCGCACGCATGACGCATGCATGCATTTTCTTGGAGCTCCACTAGATCGGGACCAACTCGCGCGTGCAGCATCACCTGTTTGGACAGGCCTGAATGGGAAGCATGTTTGGACAGGTTAAGGCGGAAAGCGCATGGGTAACGGTGATATCAGCGGAGTATATGGATGCGCAGACAGACAGAGAGCCACGCTTCTAGTGACGCAACGCGTGTGAGCGGGTCCAGTTTATTGAAGTCTCCTGGACCTAGCTGCATCATTGAAATTATTCAAGGTCAACGTGTTGAAGCCCACGCTGTGTATGTGGAAATTTTGTGGAATGTAAACACGTTTACCCTGGGTCATCCCACGTCTACTCATTTAGTTAATTTCACGTCTACACGTTTACCCTGGGTAAAATGATGCTTGCGGCCATGGGGGTACAAATTAGCCTTGCGACACAGTTAGACCAATCATGATTGGAATATCCATGGAGAATGAACGGAACTAGTGAAATCAACCGTTAAAAAAAAAACAGAGGAGTTCCCGATTTTCGGTATCCTGGAGGGAAATTGAAAGCAAAAAGTGGAAAAATCACAGGAATTGTAATTTCCTTAAGGGTGCCACCAATTTATAGACTGTTCTCCATCAGACTCCAAATCTAGGGTGAGGTCCTGTGGACGAATGTCAAGTACGGTCAAGTACAGCCCACCCTTGAGTAACCAACATATCCTGAAGGGTTCCCTTTTCTTATCCTGCACCTGATTCGGTAATAGTTTGTCCATTTGCGGAACGAAAAAAAAAGGTTGGAGGCTGAGCAGTAAAAAATTCGAATGAAACCACCAGGAAAGTGTTTTCCTGTGGAATTTCAAGAAAATAAGAAATTTCCCGCTGGAATTTTTGGGGGGTATGCTGAACTGGTAAAAAAACTGATTCCAAACAGTGACTCTGTGTGTGGTTTTGTACGAGACATTATTATTGAAATGCCAGTATAGGCGAAGTCTATTTCTCAGCAATTGAATCATCAGTTTGCTGTAAGAGAAGGGACACCAAAAAACATTTAGGCATGGGGACCAGTTCTCGTCAATGCATACAAACGCACGTTTTCATGAGTAGGTCTTGGTTTTGTGCTGTTGTTCGACGATGAAGTTCATTGATGATGAAGCAATCTTGTGCCCTTAAAAGAGGAAAAATGAAACATCTTCATCTAACATGAAGGTATCTCTCCAAGGGCAGCTCATCTAATTTGCCGTTTCTAAGAAAAAAAAACCTAATAAGCACATAAAAGTAGTAATTGTTCGATTTAACTTATAATACATATCAGGGAGCAGCATTTTCACATGACTAACCCAGCGATTTCAGGGCAAGAAGGGTCATAGAAAGGTTCAAATACAGTCCATTTTACGGTACTAGCGGTGGGCGGAGCTTCGCATGTGCGTCAGCGTTAGGATTATCCCTACTCTAGAAATGACGCATATATTACCTCAACCTTATGAAGGTAGATGTGATATAATTTCCTGCTTGCTTTATAGCTGGATAGGACATTTGGAACAATTTTCAGAATAAGTGAACATAGAACAATTTTTATACAGCTAGGTATGCTGTGCATAAAATGCGACCCTCTGCTGATTTTCTGACCCATTGCCGAGCGACCACCTCAGCATCAATCGATTATCGATTAAGCACATGCAGATCGGCTTGCGTACAATCTTAACCCTCTAACGTCCACGTCCTTATTTTCACGCATTGACATTGCCCGAAAGTTCACCTTCTTCCTCCAACTTGGCAATTTTGGTGAATACCTTAATATTGAATATCATATTTATTTTCTTCGGCAAGTTTTGGTAGATCAGAATCTTGACTAGATTTTACTGGATTACTATGTTCTACAAGTTTAAATATTGTGACTGGCTCATGGCTGAGTACAATTGTGCTGGTGCTCTCGGCGTGGCCGTCAATGGGATGCCAATCGATAATCGATTGATGGCGCAGCGATGGTTGCTGGCCGACGTGTGTTTCGGGACGAGTGGGCCATTTGCTATCTGAGATGTGTCATCGTGAGGGAATGAGCGGCGCAGCCGAGCGACTCTGATTGGCGTATTCGGGCTCGTCACGCCCATCTTTGAATTCGAACGGCGTCAATGCCGTAGTAGATGGTTAATTTCTGCGTAGCGCCATACGAGTTCAAACAGGTAGGCGTGACAGGTGGCCTGAATATACCAATCAGAGTCGCCTGGTTACGCCCCTTCTTCATTCACGATGATAGAGACCCCTATTTGAGGTAAATTGACCTAGTAGAAATCATAGCAGAACAGTGTTTTTCTTTCCCAAGCTATGTTTTTTCGAGGAAGGGTTCGACGCTTCAAGCGAACATCGGACATCTATCACTGGAGAGCATAGGGGCGTGGCCACATAGAATGGAATAAACTACAGCCTCAGCTTTTTCCCCGAAGAGACGGGTCACCTTCAATCTGACGTGGGCAATGAAGAGCTAAAATATAGGTTGGTCCGGAAGTCTTGCACCAAAATTTAATTTTTGATCCAGAATTTCTCAGGCTTGAATTAAAATTCTCTGGAAAAAGAACATGGAGGAATGTTGTACTACTTCTCAAGTATAAAAATTAGCAGACCAGGTTTTACCCATGGACAACATGTGATGTTGTGATTGTTTGAAAAAGTAAAATTTGGTGCAAAACCTTTGGACCAATCTACTAATTGTGTGATCCATGTTTAGCTACTGTTCAGGAAAGCATAAGGGACTAACATGGTGCGCTTGGGTGCTGACTGTCCGTAGACGACTTCAGGGAACCGCTTCGAAAACCGCAAGGTTTAATAGCCCCCCCCCCCCCTTCGTCNATTGTGTGATCCATGTTTAGCTACTGTTCAGGAAAGCATAAGGGACTAACATGGTGCGCTTGGGTGCTGACTGTCCGTAGACGACTTCAGGGAACCGCTTCGAAAACCGCAAGGTTTAATAGCCCCCCCCCCCCTTCGTCGTCTCGGAAAGTGACGATTTGTTGAAATGCACTTGGCGAAAACTATGTAATCAGCGCCGATGAACGCGCGGTCCACGAAAGCAAAACATCGCTCGCACGCCGCCGCGTTGGCACGGATATTTTCTGGTGAAACACAGCGTAATAACAGTGATAGCGTCGCGTTGATGATATGAAATTTGACAACGGTGGAATCAAAAATGATTAACACCTTACTAATGCAGACGAGGCGTCGACGATGGCGACGCGACGATAATCATAGTATACGATGAGTTGCGCGCGTCGCGACGACGATGATTATGCCGCAGCGTCGGGTGCAATTTAGGGAATATCGCGCATGCTACCCGGTAAGGAATAAAACATGTGATTTAGACCCTACTCGTGAGTGTTGATTCTGATTCGTTAGCAGTGTTTTAAAGAGTGCTCATCGGTATTCTCAGCACCAATTTGGTGAGCCTTGGCCTGAATATTGCAGGGTACTCCGAGCAAATCGTGCTAAGTGCATACAGGTGAGGTTTGATTGTTATACAGTGGGCGTCGATGGTGGTGACCCCTTTGCGGCCTCGACAAGCACGCGGCAGACCGCGCCGCTCGAGCAACAATCTCTTCCAGAACAACAAACTATGGGGTGTTCTTGACAGTTAGTTAGTTTTCTTATTAGGTGAGATCAAATGCGATGAATAAATACCGAGAAAACCCCGATTCGCCACCGCAGCGACGATGCCATCGCGAGCGGCGCGGTCGCGTTGCGTTCTTTTCGAGGCCGTGGATGGGTCACCGCCATCGGCGTCCACTGTACCTGGGACCGAATAGTAAAATAAAAAAGTATATAAAATACATGAGTAAAATAAAAAAGAGTAACATCTATGTAATATTTTAATAATACAATGCCAATATTTTTATTTATTATTATCTATTTTTAATACAATATTTCACTATTTATGCCTAAGTGTATTCGAATTCGAATGTTCGACTTTGCCAAATGTTAAAATTCGAATTTTCGAACAGGAGAGCAGTGTAGTCCATGATCTGAGCAGGTACGCATCATCGATATTACCCAGGGCAGATTTGAGGAGATGCTCAAACTTACCCATCTTTACCACGGGCTCTAACACGCTTACCCTGAGTGACCCCAGGGACTGCAGGCCGGAACCGGATGTACCATAGAGATTACCGAGATTACCTAGAGATTATCTACGGTGAACGTGTTCAAGCATTCAAACCCTCACTCCACCAGGGCACCTATTAACCCGTTCACCCCATG
Source organism: Ancylostoma ceylanicum (assembly GCA_000688135.1). Taxonomy (NCBI): domain Eukaryota; kingdom Metazoa; phylum Nematoda; class Chromadorea; order Rhabditida; family Ancylostomatidae; genus Ancylostoma; species Ancylostoma ceylanicum. Next base: position 3,154,491 of record JARK01001338.1, on the reverse strand, counting down.
GGTATGAGATTACCCATCCCTTCAATGCATCCGGATTGGGTGAAGGATATCAAAGGATAAGAATAAAGGATAGGATGTCAGAGATTTGAGTTCGAATATTCGATTTTGACTAGATTTAAAATTCGAATGTTCAAACAACAGAGCAGTGTAATCAACGATCCGGGCGGCCATGCATAATTGAGATTACCCAGGGCAGGTTAGAGGAAATACCCGAGTTTACCCATCTTAAACACGGGCTCTAACACGCTTACCCTGAGTAACCCCAAAGATGCATGCCGGAATCGGATGTACCATACAGATTATCTACGATAAACGTGTTGCCCTCACTCCACCAGGGCACCCATTAACCCATTTCGCTCATGGGTATGAGATTACCCATCCTTTCAATGCATCTGTAGTCAGGTGAAAGGGCTGTAATATGATAATTGCTCCTCCAATAATTACCTAGGTAGCACTAAGAAAGTTAGTTAGACATTTCCGTAATATAATCAAGGTCAGAGGGTATTCATACTAGAGTCGCGCATCAAACACACGCATTTATCCGGAAGGATTTTTCATGAGGATCGCTCAACGCGACATGCACATTCTGAATGGAAGTACCACCCGGACCGCCTGCGAAGCTGAGAGGCCGCAAACATGTGCGTCCGATCTTCTTCGTCTGAGCAATGTTTGAACTGCGACTGGGCAATTATTTAGTATGCTGCTGAACTATGTGTTATGAGCTCCCCTGCTGGTTCTCCAGAATAACAACATCTAGAAAAAAGATCGCTACCTTATACGTAAGTTCTTATTATATCCATCGGGTACAGAATCAGTTTTTTCATAGTTGTTTTTGCCGATTCCGTGGATACATTTCAGGTTGAAATGTAGTAGCAACGTCGTCACATGCCGTAATACCATGACACTCTTTGCAAGCAATACATTACATCCAGGTTTTGGAAGCAGTGTCTCATTTCAGAATCAATTTCGAGATTTCAATCTGTGATAAATCTTCTGGCGACGCTGACCACAACGATAAGCAAATTACCCTACAACATTTCCAAAAACCCCTTTTGAACCCTTTTCTTTCTAGAGACTCCGGGGTGCCCGCTGCGACAACTATCACAAGGAGTTGCACATCCAACACGTTAGGCGCGAGCGATCAATGTCATCGCTGCTACAGTTGCTGCAACTGCGCAACTCCTAGCCGCAACTCCTTGCTTGCAACTCCGCAACTCCTTCCAGCAACTCCGCAACTCCTTGTTCGCAACGCCTTCCCGCAACACCACAACTCCTTCCACCAACGCCGCAACTCCTTGAGTTGTCGCAATAAGCACCTTGAACTCTTCAAAAAGAAGGGCTCCAAAAAGCGGTTTTGTGACATTTTTGTCCGGAAAAATGCATTTCATTAGGATCAGCGTCATGTGAAGATTCTTCTGATATTAAAAGACAAAATTCATTCTGAGATTAGACTTTGGCTTCACAGAGCAAAAAATTGTTCATCATGTTTGTGATGTCAAAAAAGTATGAACTAACCTGACTAGAGAGAAGAGAGCTATCTTCACGCGAACATGAAGCAGGAGCACAGAATGCGTTACGTGTCCATATTGAATATTTTATATGATGAAACCCCATTAGGCATAGTACGTAGTATTTTATTTTAATAAAATCACTACATTTTGAAGGAATGCAAAATGAGGCATTATCCTCTTAGCGTAATGGTGGTAAATTATGGATTCAATTTGTTCAACAGATTTTTTAACCTGATCGTTGACATCGCTGCATAGCCATCGAGGGTGGATCATAATACGCGTCAAACTATTAGCAGTGAAACTAGAAAATGAAAAGAAAAAACAAGAAAAAAAACTGTTGGAAACTTTAAGGAAAAATTCTAGAAAAAAGTCTTTCAACTGAGGGAAGGTTGTGTGTTCAACAAAGGTAAAACCTTACCCTACCTAATTTCTACAGAATCAATTTACATGCAATTTTCCTAGGTCTTAAATTTACCTTCTGAGAGCCAATCAAGGGAAAATGAATGTACTGTTGAAGGTAATGCCCTTCCTAGGAATCTATCCCAAGATTTTTGGACCAGAATAACCATAAGGTAATTACAGTGGCATACATAATTTTTATAATATTGTTTTAATTTTAGATTATTACCGAGAAAACCGGTCTTGGGGCTCTTGATCTGTAGAGAATTCAAGACGCCAGTCACGACATCTGCCATAAAGGATCGGTAGGAGCCAGCGATCGATAGATCAGCTGCCAACTGAGACTTTTGCCGGGTAGTGTGGATGATACAGGCCTTCAAAATTTCGAAGCAAACATTGAAGAAACAAGTGGTGACAGGTCTTTACCATCGACAATGATTCGTGAAAGGGACCTGGAGCCGCATGCATCCCCGAGATTACCCAGGGTAAACGCGATAGCACCGCAGGATTCACCCATCATTAACATGAGCGTTATACCTTGGGTAGGCTCAATGATGCATCCAGGTCCTGGACGCAGATAATGGTGTGGGTCAAGATGGGGGTTATGGATTCAGAGGAAATTCCTCCGGAGAAAAATTCATGGATCATCAGTCAGACCAACCAACCGGGTCGAGTCATTGTCATCAAAATTATTGTTGTTCAATTAAGGCATATTTGTGGAATTGAGTCATTTTCAATATGGAATATATTTCTGGAAAACATCAGAAAATTGCTTTGAGTCATCGTATACAATCATTTGAACAGGGTTAGGAAAGAATGATGAAAATGATGAGAAGGCGAACCTAGTTTTTATCCATTTCGAGGGAAAAATTAAGGAGAAAGGCATCTTCGAGCAGTGAGAAATGTGAGGAAAATATGGTTGACTTCCTTATACTTTTCATTAAAGTCCCCATATTTTGAAAAGTTCCTCTGGAGAACATGTATTATTGAAAATTCCCCATCGCCAGCTGCAAAACACAGATATTTACCACATTTACCCTATCACTCTGATTATTTTCCCTGGAAATGAAGCGGAGATCTCTAATTAACGTCGCTTCACGCTGATTGTCCATTCATGTCAGCGTCAGGAAATGAAGAAGAAATGATTGCAGGAAGTTTTGCGGAAATTCTATGCGATTATAGAATGAAGCCATTTAATAAAAATATTTACCCCTGTCAGGATTCTTCATAATATCGGCAATATTTATATTTGCGTAGCAGGAAAATCAGAAAGAAGCCATTTTACAGCAAAAAAAAAGTCGTAAAGAAGCCCTATGAGTAAAATTATTCAACCAGAAAAAAGAGGCTACATGTATCATTGGGATTACCCAAGGTAAATGTGCTAACACCACATAACTTTACCCATAAGTAACACGGGTGTCAGCATGTTTACCCAGGGTAATCTCAATGATGCATTCAGGCCAAAGTCCCCTATACCATCAAATATTTCAAAAAAAATTCAAAGGTAACAATAACCTGAAAACCTATCAACTATTCTGTATAGCGTAAAAATGAACGAATGGACAGAGGAAAAAACACGGCAAAATTTTACTGTAGAAACAAGAAGGTAAAAAATTACCGGAAAATACGTCAAGTAAGGATCTTGAAGCGTTAAACGTGAAAAAAGGGCTCACATAATCTGCTGCGGTGTGAGCTGTTGTGGTTGGCCGAGAAGATGCGTGGCCATATGTGTGAAATCAATCTGGAAGTGTTCAAATATGCATTCGTAAGCATGAGCGACAGTGGGCGACAAAAAGCGAGTCACGCGACTGTAAACGTTCAAATTTCACGGGAATAAACGAAATATTGTTTTGTAAAGGCGTGAATGAAATAGCAGAGCGTATGAGGCCGAGCGAAATTCAATGGTACCAATCTGGTGGAGTTCGTACACGAGCGACGAGAAGCGTGCGACAACGGGCGAGCGACGCGTGCGAGTATGATGATGAAGAAAAACGCGATTTAGGTGCCTATGAGACAGAAAGCAGATGCTGCGGTGTTTAAAGAATTGTGAAGAATTCGAATGAAGGAAAAAAAGGAGTGGAGCGAAATCAGTGGACGGTTTCAGTGAGCGACAAGAGGCGAGCGACGCGAGTATGAACGACATCAACTTCAGTAGAAAGCGCAATAGCTCTTTGTAAGAGGGAAGAGAAACGTCAAGGAGTATAAGAAAATGTATAGAGCTTGAAGTAAATAGTTCAATGAGTTTGCTGCACGATTTTAGTAAGCGACAAAGAGCGACTGAAGCGAGTATAAACTGTGCAATGGAAAGATGGAAAGGAAAAAATGGATAAGTTACTATTAAAGGCTGGAGAGAAATAGGACATAGCATAAAAAGCGGTGTAAAAACTGTAAAACAGCTTAATGAGTATACTACGTGATTCAAGTGAGCGACAGAAAGCGGCTGAAGCGAGTATAAACTGTGCGATCGGGAGAGGAAAAGTTGGATGAACTTCTTGTAGAAACAGGGGAAAAATACAAAATAGCATTAGAAACTGTAAACTAAAGTGAATAGGCGAAATAGTGGGATATTCTGGTAAGGTATAAACGTAATAACGATGCCCTCGGGAAAAAATTGGCATCGCCGCTGGAAAAATGACGTCATCGGAATTTCATTATTGCCGAAGATATACGTGAAAAACCGTTGTACGAATGATGATCAATTCGCGCTGTACGAGTGCCCTTTGCGGCCACGCCCACATTGTCCCGAGAAATCAGCATTTTAATTGAGACACACATCGTATCACGACGATTCGAAGACAGCAAACGAGCGGACAACTCGTCCAGCCCACTCACTGCCGCAGCTATGCTATATATGGGGAACAGAGCATACAACTGTACATACAATGCAGTACACAAGCGACAGGACATGTCGAAATGAAGTGGGCGTGGCCAGTAGACAACGGTGAGCACAGACGAATTCAATAGCAACATATACACACAGCAGTATGGCGGTAAGCAGCTAGGTTAATATTCCGAGTGGAAAAAGAGGTCGGCGCGCGGAACAGTTGTCCAAATTGTGGCGTGGCAAGTACAACTGTTCAAAAATAGCAGAGCTACATATAGAAATATAGCGTAAATATTTTTGGGACGAGAATTCAATGTTCTAGAGGTCAGAGGTGAATATGTGTTATTTCAAGAGCAATGGATGTTCTCAGGGACATCTGGTCCTCATACGAAATGTGGGCGTGGCCTCTCATTAGATATTCTCTGACGATATATACGTACAGAAATGTGGAGAATTGTATTCCATGGACAGAAAATTCTAAAATTGTGGGCGTGGCCATTTGCTCAAATCGTAGCTACTCACCAACCCGTTCGTTCCGAATAGCTGTGAAATGGACGAGTTTTCCGCCCAAAGTTCTTAGTTTCCCAATTACAGATTCTATCGCAAATCCCCATCAGAATTCTGATTAGTAATACTGTTCTAAATGAAATTACTTCACGTAGTCCAAACACGCCCAAACTCCTCCCATTCTAGCTGAGAAAACTCGTCCAGTTGACAGTTAACACCTCCCGGCTTGTGGTTTAGTGGACGAATTTTCCGCCCTTCCCTAGGAATTCCTACTTTTCCAAGTACAACTAGTAAAGAGTCAACTACTAATACTTTGCAGAATCCTCTTAGATAATTCCTAGTAGTGCACCACGCTCAACACACGCTCATTCTGGCTACTCAGCTGAAAACTCGTCCTTTTCAGGGTAAACAAGTGGGCGTGGCTTGCAAATGGGCGCATTTATATTGTAAGAGTGAAATTTTGAATAGAATGTAAATTTTAGGACGATCTTTCACCTAATGCACTTACCAGACGTACTAAGAGGGCAACAAACAATACATGTTGCCAGAAAGGCTAGAACTGAGACGATCAATACGTATAATTTACATAAGGGCATTCATGTCGGTGGTCTTCGTGAGAGTTATAGTGAAATGCACCAAAATGCATGTTGTAGCTATTTGGGGGGAGAAGGACACGAGAAATTTCGTGGTTTTCCTCAGTCAGTGTTTGGGGTTGAGTCTACCACGTAGGAAAACTCGTCCCGAGTGGGGGTTCCGAGAATTTGCTGAGAAATTTTAGGTGACATAAGGGCAAAACCTCAGGCTCTCAGATTTCCGAGAGTGACATTGAAAAAGCTTAGAAAGTACATTAATTAATTAATAAAACACCACAATCAACAGACTACTCAGACATTCGCTCGGGAGTCCCGCCTGACAAAAAGCTTTCTTATCACTTTCGGGACAAAATCAGGAGCTCCAGCGGGAGACATCATTTTGGTTTTGTTGCGGGATTAACCCGAGAATGGTGCGGGTTTGTTATTGCCACGTGGTAACCCTTATCAAATGAGGGGTATATAAGGGCCTCACTCTGCAGGTAAGCTTCAGTTTACTCTCCGCTTCGGCGGAGAGGAGTCCTACGGGACTCGTCTGGCCTGCTGAGGCCCGGTTAAGACCGTGGCCCAGTGTGAAGACCAGGCGAGATGCGTGGGAGGCCGTCGCGCTCGGCCGTGAAGCGGATGCGAAATCCGCTAGTAGCGGTCGGCGTTGGCCCACGGACCGCATACGCGTTGCGGGCACCGTGCATTTTTGTTTTTTTGGTTCTTCAGTTCCGGGACAAAATCCGGTCTCCCGCACCATGATACTGGTATCATTTTCGGGACAAAATCCGGTCTCCCGCCGGAGCTTTGCGGGACAAAATCGGGATGTTGCGGGACAAAAACTCAAAGTTTTTGATGTCTCCCGCTCACCCTCGAGCGGGAGACATCATTTTGTAGTGCGGGACTCCCGAGCGAATGTCTGAGTACTAATAGACAGAAAACTCGTCCACACTCAACAAGCAAGAAATATTAACTCGATTTTGAAAAGCAAAAACTATAACAATATTGACGAAAAGGCAAGAACGCTTCAATAGGAACTAGGAATTTTGACACATGGGTGGAAAACTCGTCCATTTTACAGCCATCCAACTTTGCCAACTTGTAGAAAAAACATACAGGAAACCAGTAGCTGTTTTCGTAAAGCAAGAGGGGTGTGCAGCGTTATACTGGAAAAGGAGGCGCGACCAAGTTCTATGAATGGCTGCTTGCGTAAGTTGACCAATCCCGGAGCTTTCTGCGCCGCCCTATCCAGGTATAACGCTCCACACCCCAGTAGGAACTTTAATAAAGTGAGCCGTACGAGTTTCAGAAGAACCAAGATTCCTAATGAATGAGCGGAAAACTCGTCCATTCTGTGGTTGTCCAACCTTGCCATCTTGTAGCAAAAAAAGTGCAAAAAAAAAACGAGTCGCAATTTTTAACAGTGAGAGCTTCAGCAAGCCGTACGGGTTCAAAAAAAAAGATAAGAAATCTAATGAATGAGTGGAAAACTCGTCCATTCTATGGCTATTCCACCTCGCCAACTCATAGAAAAACTGTAAAAAATTGCTATTTTCAACAGTGAAAGCTTCAGCAAGCATACGAGTCTCAAAGAATATAGGAACTCTGATGAATAGGCGGAAAACTCATCCATTCTATGGCTATCCGATCTCGCTAGCTCAAAGAAAGTCTCTATTTTCAACGGTAATAAATTCAGCATGGGCGGAAAACTCGTCCATTCTATAGCTATCCGACTTCGCGACTAAGAAACCGCAGAATGAATCGCTATTTTCAACAGTTAGAGCTTCAGCAAGCCGTACGAGTTTCAAAAAAGCTTAGACTGCATTCATACTCGACCGACGGAGAGGGCGGCTGGTATAGAAAAGATGCATATCGACAAGCGGAACAGACGGTGCNGAAGTTTTTGATGTCTCCCGCTCACCCTCGAGCGGGAGACATCATTTTGTAGTGCGGGACTCCCGAGCGAATGTCTGAGACAGTGGTTATCACCATGATCTGTTACCATCACATGGAATTACATGAATCGACCCACTTAGCAACAACAACATCAAATCAATAACAGTAGTTCGAGGAATTTTGCGCCTGGAACTAAATTGCTAAGTAGAAATTACACAAACACCAAATCCAGCGGAAACATGTATTTTATGGGAGGCAAAAAAAAAACAGAAGGTTTCAAGATAATCCATTCTCACCCGTAAACAAGCATCCATATAAAACAATTTTCCATCTATCACTGCAGCCACGTTGTGCTGACCCCCATAGAAGTGCTACTGACAGCATAATGACGTGATTAATATTTAGCATCTATCCATGCGCACATAAATGCATGTAGGAAATGACGGAGATAATGACCACATGTTAAATGTGTTTGAAGGAGCATTACCAGGGTTTAAACGTGTAGAAATCTATGCAAGTCAATGAGGAATGCAGATTACATTGTGAACTGAGCACTTTCAAAAAATGTGGATACTCTAAACACAAGGGAAATGATCTAGTGAAGCTGCTGCTTTCTTTTGTTTAGAAAAGAGACATGAACACATGAAAAAAAACCTTTTTCATTGTATCAATAGTATGTCTAGGTGCTGTCGACACAACGAACGACTGACCACGAAAGTGAGGGTTTCCGTGGGTGCAGCCTTTAATTGTCCAACTTTCACAGGTGATCACTTTTACCCAGATAGTTGGATTGCTGTTTCCAGTAGATCACACCAAAACAGCATACCAAATGATATGTACGATCACACATGCAGTGTAAGTAGCGCACTTGTAAACACTGATATCCACCTGAATTCACTCACTGACAAATCATAGCGCCCTACAATCACCTCCCCACCGGCAGCAAATCTACAGGAAGTTAGAGGCATATGCTTCTCACACAACCCGGTTTCCGCACGCGACACCGACAGGACCGGTTCCCCGTCTCGGCGAAATTCTCGATCGGTATTACGCAAGCTGCGACCAAGCTGGCTTCCGCTAAAGGCAACCTACTTCAAGAGAGTCAAACATAGCGCAATAATGACATTTTTGTCGGTTTGCATGGATGAGTAAGGAAAAGCAGGGAAAGCATACCTGAACTACTACCTGAAATTCTGCCGCGCAGGCATGGCTTTAGTACTACCACAAGCAGTACGCTAAGACCCCTCGACCACAACGACGCCTCCTCACTTCTACCCACCTTCATACGAGCCTACTTCATAATTAACCAACCGCGCTAGAATCTGTTCGCTACTCTGCTTTCAAGAAATCGAAATTCAACTTGGCCCAAAGTCGGTTCCGATAGACTGCCACTTTCAGAAAGAAAAAAAGCTTCGACATAAAAAGAAAATAAGGAATGTTCATGAAAGTTTTACGCCTTACAGCATAAGCGATGAGTGAAAGTCGCCTGGTTTCGGGACCGCCTTCCAAAAACAATGAATTAATATAAGCTATTTTATTCCATACATCAATGAAAAATTTAAAAAACCCCCATGAACTTCTGTCGTATAAAAACTGAGACCCAACTGGTATGGGTTACTTGGTTAAAGAATAGAAAAAGTACTCTGGTGACATCATAAAACATATTTAAACTGCTACAAAAGTGAATGAAACATACCCGTCGAGACAGGCGAGAATACCACGATAGTCAACGCCTGAATTAAGCTTCACCACAACTGGTTTCCCAATTATCTGTTTTAGAAACTCGGATGGATTTTGCCGACGACTCATCTATGCAAAACTAAACTTTAGAAAAAAAACACCTAAATGGCTCATGGCTGGTTCTCATGCTTACCCCAGCAGTAAGAAATATGAAGCTCAAGCGATCAATGACGCACACATAACCTGGACAAAGATCTGGTGATCACCGTTTATTATGGAGACAGGAATTATCCTATTTGACGCAGCAAACGCACAGATTATCACATAAGGAAACACAGAGCTCTGGAAGAGACAAGTCCGGATCCATCAAAACATCAATAAAATGCCACAATTTTCGACTAGTGCAAGGGCGTAAAAGTAGGTAAAAATAGGCTATGAATCCTCACAACAATGAGCAATGTAGAAATAATCCTAAAATTACAGAAATGGAACATGTAAACTTGAAGAAGGACTTGAGTTGATATACCGGGTACAGTACAACTGCAACATGCCTATCGAGGGGCATAACATGATGACTTCACAAATGAGGAAAATGAAAAGAAAGGCAATGCTATGGTACATACCCAGTGACCGAATAACTGAAAATGTTACATGCAGAGTAACTCACAATGTGTGCAAAGTTGAGAAAGAAAAAAAAAACGAGCCGAGTAGAAATGAGATAGATCAGTCAGAATTCGTTTAGAAAGGCGAGTTGTTACTAGAAGTGGATTAGTTTTCGCCTTGTCCGCTATCTTCGTCTTCTTCTGCATAATCATTCTCGTCATCACTTTCATCATCCCCGTAATCATACATATCATCGTCTGAAGTATGTCATGAGTGAGAATAACGTACGTAAAATAAGAACCAAAAGGTTCTAATCACGCATAGGTTTCGAAGCGAAGAAATCAAAAAAGGGCACAAGCGAAGAAATCAAAAAAGGGCACAAACCTAAATCAAGAAGGTCCATCGTTTGGTCTTCGCAGCTCTGTGGGTGGAACTTTATACAGTACTCTTCAAGGGTTTCGGGAACGGTGACGCCATCCTTTCGGGCCTCCTCTTTCGACTGCTCCACTTGCCTCCTAGAGATGGTAACATAACTGTGAAAGGCGGATAAACGAAAAAGGAATACGTGATGAAGCACCTAATCAGGACGTGTTCATGAAACGAAACTATTTTTTTAAACTGCTGGACCATTACAAGGATTGTCCCGTCTGGCCTATGGGACAAGGAAGCGTCAATAAACAACAGCAATGTGTGAGTTGTACAACGCTACAAAGTGCCAAAAGGTAAAGGAAGCTCCAGGTATGGAAGAAAAATATGAGGGAACTTTACAGACAGAAAGGGAAGGATAAATTCCACTAATACTTCTGCAAACTTCGCATTTTCACAGGAAACATTTCATCAGTTACCCATCAGACGTTAATAGAATTCGACAGATTAAACTCCTTTTCCTGTTACTTCCGATTACTAATGCCTAAAATGTCCAACCAATTAAGAAGAGAAAACGAGTACGGCCGGAAAGAATTTTTTACCCATACCCTGACAGAGACGGATACGAACAGATCGCGTTATTTTTCGGACTATATTGAAAAGTGTACGGTGAGAAGTAATGATCAAACGGGCCAATGAGGAGACCTTAAACGAGAACTGATCGAAACTCACTTGATAATGTCAGCATAGCTCATATCCGTTCCGTCCTTCCACTTTCGATACATAACAGATGCATCTACATTTGCCGGAGAGGAAGTGTTGGGCTCATTTAGCAGAGAGATAACAGAGAGAAGAATGGTTCTGGAATATGTGAGATAAGAAACAGCTAGTGAAACTGGGTAAAACTGGGAAGGACCAACACCGCACTTCACACCTCACCTTACACTTTGAGTCGGGTTCCACCTTTCACAAGGTAGTTCGCCACTATGAGGATCGTCGACTGGTGGATGGAGAATGCTTATGCAAAGATCGCCATTCTGCAAGTACAAAGTTTGTTCATATGACATCTACACAGGATGCCAGTCACTGGAGATGACGTATAACAGTGGCTCATTGATTCAATTCGCTGACGGTAACACATCGAGGCTATGTCACTGCATTCAGGGCCCGTATCCAATATTTGTTATCCAGTCGGACAAATGCGCTCTACCGGATATTTTAGTGTGCTTTAGAGAATATCTGCTATCCAATAAAAAAAAAAAACATTTCCGCTCGATAACGATTCATTATCTACTTGTTCTCCACTTTGCGTTATTTCTCGTCCACACATCACACTTACGCCAAGAAATGAACACATGGGTGGATGAGTTATACTGGATAGCAAAGTGGATAAAAACTAGTGGGAGCGGATATATACCCGCTGCATTCTCCCCTTCCCTCCCACAGCCAAATGTATTGGATACGGTTACAGGTGTCGATTTTACTGTGAAATTTGATTTTTCTTTGGTGTACATAGCAAATGAAGCAGAAAAGGGCAAAAAGTTTATGACAGCATAATGCAACGCATACCTCATAGACATTCGGATGCCAGACCTTCGTCAGGAACTTCATCGACGGAGGTGAATACGGGTAGTTGGGCGGGAAACGTATCACAGCTTTGAAGTAACCTCCCTGAAAAACAAAACCATTAAACCATTTACTAAACAAAACCATGTACTAATAATATGTCACTCTTCTCAACTTCTCCCAACAGTTCTGAAAATCCCTTCATGCCGCCGCTAATATTACAAGAAAAAAAGTACAGCGACTATAGGAACATGTATCAAACGTTGCAGGTCACACGGGAATCAAAATTCAGTACTCAGGAATAGTTATCCAGACCTCGCAAGTCTTTTCTCGTGAACAACAAAAGGTATGAATCGATATTCGTTCTTAAGAGAGCAAATTACGATAAGCATCATATTTTAACCGCTCATATTGCTGCGTGCTGAAATATGGGCGAATCAAGCCAGATATATATAGCCTAGACATTTGTATGTAGTCGGAATTTTCCTGTACGTCAAAGTATACAGTCGATTCGTTCCGATAGTGCATTTGCCGTGAAAGCGGCTCTGCTGGCATTGCGGCACGCAGCGCGGTCGGTCAAACAGCCGACCCACGATCAATAAATGTCCTTGGGAAGACTACCGCTTGTTTATCCGTATGGTTGTTCTCTTTTAGTTCTCATAACGACTATAGAAAGAATTAAGGGATAAAATCCAACGAAAACGCCGGATTATATGAGATCAGCTGTTGGAGTGACCGCGCCGCGTGATTATTAGTGCCGCTGTAACGGCGAGAGCACTGCCGAAACAAATCAACTGTACATACATAATATAGTATGTACGTCATTAGCTGTGTCCAAGAAGATTACATCGGCAAATCCTGTTCATAGAGGAAAGCTCTAGGCTTGGCAATAGAGCATGATAATAAGCCCATAGCAACAACTAAATGATACATAAACCACACTCGTCAGCTGAAGCGTCAACACATTTTATTTCAGAAAACCTCGTAGCCTTTCACAAAAAAGGGTTCATTAATATTTTGACTAATCAACAGATTCCCACCTGGTACAGCGTATTGGGAGGTCCATAAATGCCTACTGTCCAAACGAACAGGTTGTCGTCGCTGGCGGAGATCGTGAAACCTTCGAGCGGCTGGGATTCGATGTTCTTCAGTTCCATCGCCAATGCACGGAGCGCGCCAGCGGACGTGGACGCCATGTCAGTCATGGACTGAAACATGAGCTCTTTGAGCGCTCTGAGGATAAAGACGATAGCGGAAAGACACATGACGAACAGCGGGCACGTAAACAGGAACGAATTCCCCACACTTCCTTCCTTGAATCTTAACCATTGTTTCCAGCTCAAATCTTAGTTAATCGATAGTCTATTGTGTCAAGGAACAGCAATACTCCACGGAATCATTTATTAGCGTTTGGACATGAATGTCTTGAAGGAAGTGTCTCATCATAGAATCGATTCTGAGATGCTGACAAATTCTGGACCAGCTCCATGTAATGATTTCAGTAATATACGTGAGATTCTCCTCAGTGGCCAGTAAACCTTTCTACGGAGGTCCAACCAATGGTGGTTTGTGCCAGCAGTTCTTACTTAAAACGTAAAACTTAACTTTAACTATATATGGTACTTTTTCGTCGTAAAACCATTTTTGGAATCTTGAAATGGAACTGCGGGAATTATGCAGGTGGTGGAGCGGAGACTTTGCTCCTGTTTGGTCACACAGGCGGCAAGACAATATCGGACGTTGACTGTGCAGAGCTCAGATGAACAGCAGCTGTCAACATCAATGACGAAACTTATGCGTAAACACTCATGCACTCGTGAACCATTTCGTCATTCTTTTTTGAAGCTCGAAAACGATCAGTGGCTATTAGGATCTTCTTCGGAAGTCCATATCGATGTTTAGGACGTGGACGACAGCCTCAACACAGGAGATACAGTCCTTCTCAAAAAGATAGACGGATTGCGCGTTTGCACCATCGCGGCGGGGCCTGAACGAGGGATGCAGAGGGAGCATGCTTCAAGTGAGAGGATCGAGTAGGTCCCACCGCGATGGTGCAGTCGCAACACTAAGACACCGCACGCGCAATCCGTCTATCTTTTTGACAAGGACTGTAAGCGCTCTTTCGAAGGAACAGCAGTTCAACGCATTTTTTTTGGGTCTGAAGAGAACAATGCAGGGTCGACTCGATGCAGCAATTACACTATTCTTGACGTGAACCATTGCCTTGTTCTTGTTAATACTTGTGCCTGATGCGCGTGACTGAAAACCAATAACCACAGAATACGAGTGAATGTTGATGGAGGAGCTCAAACCTCGCATGTAATTACTAACAATGGATCACCACTACTTCCCACACTGGGTGTCTCTCACTGCTATGACAACGCGAGTACGCAGCGGAAGCGAGTTGAGTATGTCAAGCTGTGAACTAGGAAGAATTCCAATTGAATTGCGAGATGCATCATTTGAAAGCTGAGGGATTGCAGTTTGCTAACTTCCAGATAGTTTTCTCATTTATTGTTCGCATAACTACGCAATTTCCTATAGATTAACAGGTAAAATGACCGCCTTGCAACCCACTTCTAAAGAAACGCACCTCTTCAACTGATTCAGCTGCATACCACTACCAGCTAAACTAGAAAAACTACATTTAATGTAAAGTAATATGCAGTCCAGTAGCGTGGACCTGGCCAAGTTCCGCAGCTCTTACGTCCCTTCCACATCGTTATCTATGTAGTCAATCATTAGTTTGCGTATCAGCAATAACAGTTGACTACGATTCGTAAGCTTTGATAACGATATGAATGGAGAGTAAGCCCTGCGGGTGTTTATCTTTCTAACTATGTACGCATTACTCCCTCGCAGCAAGGCCATATGTAATTGGAAAATGCTAATCTACTATGAGGCAATTTAAAGAACAAATCTGAAGGAGGATACCCGAACAGAACAAAGTGATTCGCACAACATCACCACCAAGCGATGAATCACTCTGTCTAAATTGCTCGAAATCGTAAAGTGATGTTTGTGGTTTGCGGTTCACTGATGTACGGCCCATTTAAACGCAGCACAACAATTTTCATTCTGGGAGTTTTGGATGCTTTGGACCCTGATTCTAGGGAAATTGCGCTGTTGAAAACATCACCGGTTTCACGATGTAAGAAGTGGTTCCTTTCCATTTCCTTGATGAAATGTAGCGTGACTGTTCACTTGCGACAGCGAATGCTGACGGAACCAAAAAGTCAAATGAACAGAACACTGAGGAGTCACGGAATCGCCAAAACAGCTTTGTGGAGCAGTTGCTTGGCAAATGCATAAGTGCGTTAAATGTGTGTTTTGTGGGACAAGGAAGGAGAAAAAGGAGAAAGGCAGCCGCATCGAGGAATGGTCGATGATAGGCAGGCGAAAGCACACCTCGCAACAATCAATCAAGGCGCCTTCGACGTCAACAGCCAGGCGACGCCCGGGACAAAGAGCTCGGGCACGGAAGTTGGGGACATCGGCTCACGGAAAACAACCGAGATCTCAACGACCACGGGCGGAGCCGGCGGAACCGCGAGTCCGACCAAGGAACAGGATCAATAAGCGTCCCCCGACTGTGGAGTGGGGCGGTATCGAGACGGAAGCGTAGACGCCCGGTCTCCCAAGGGCATCCAGAGGAACTGCGAGCGTGGAGGAAGCGGAGAAGTGCACGCGTCGTCCGCCGCCAGCCGCCGGCTCAGCTGATTGTACCGATTCACGTGCTCGGTGCAGCGCCAATCGTGTCGGGACCCGACGCCGCACGCAACCGCCGTGGCTTCGCGAGACCGGCCGGGCTGCGTGGCACGGGGCGCTTCGGTTTCCATTGCAGCGAAAGGTCAAACGGTAAGATGGTTACCCGGGAGCAGTGAGGGCTAGAGTTAGTGTAAACTCATGCTGTGGCGATCGTGGAATCGATTAGGGAAGCGCTGATCTTTGCTGCATCCCAGCGTGGATGGCGCGGGGCGGCTCCTGGCAATCTGCACACGTTCTAACATGTTCGGCTCTCGAATTTTTACTTGCATTGCCATGTTAAAATGGCGTAGAAATGAAGTGAGCATAGATGGACGCTTGCACTCAGACAGCACGGAGATCATGGCTTCCTGAATGAATTGTACCCAGGAGGCTTCCTCGTGATTGGGCCAAATGTAACATACAGTCGTTCCAAAAAATACTTACCTCCGACATCCACCGCCCGTCTGCTGAGCCGCACCGCGCCTCCTATGCATTATCGTACGTGCTGCGACGTGGCTCAGCCGACGCGCAGTTTAGCGGGAGGCAAGTCTTTTTTGGAAAGACTGTAGATGATATGCACAAAGTTCTCCTAGAAAAGTGAGAAGAAACCAGATTCATCTAGATCAAACAAAATTTTTTCATTAATTGAATTGTTTTGAAACTTCCTTGAGAAATACTGATGAAAGGTTCCACTACCTAGGGGCACAGGGGAAGTCACACAACCGGTCCAGTTCTTAGCCTTATTACAAAAACTGTAAAAAACACATCTTCTGTTTTTTGTCCTTATTCTCGTTCTTGGACTCTGATCTTGTCCTAATTTTAATTCCCAGTAGAAACTGTGCATTTGAAAAAATGCATGCCAGACGCACGCACACGTTGGCGGCGTCGCGGCAATTCGTGACGGGAAGGGCAGCATTCTTGTTTATAGTACACCGATCTCCATGGAAAATTCCTCGCGAATGAATGTTTGCACATGATACGCGACTGGAGCACGCACCTACGGCGCGAGTCAAGCACTGAATTGTTGTGATGTGTGGTTCAGGGATAAGGGCAATTTATACTACTCAAAAAGATAGACGGACTGCGCGTGCGGTTTCTTAGTGTTGCGACTGCACCATCGCAGTGGGACCTACTCGATCCTCTCACGCTGCACCCGCGGAAATCCCTGCTCTGGAGAGTTTCCCGAATTTAGGTTTTCGGGACGGTCGACTCCTAGGCAGGGATAAAACTGCCTGAAAGAAGCGAGAAATGGAAGAAATGAAGACACTAATTACCATGTGTCGAAGGTGCGGACGAGTGCTCCGCCGTGGGGTGTGCCTGCGTCCCGCCACGGAACCCTGTGAATGGTACGCATTGCACGCGTCCGCTGCCCCAGACCACCCACGGAGATAGCGTTAACTGGCGCGTCGGGCCTTTGTATGGCCGGGACGGCCGCGACAGCCATCGTTGTTTCTCTGCAGGTAAGCCTTCATTCTTTGTGTTCTTTTCACCTTTATGATGTGCTCACTCTCTATTTTACCACCCACGCGTCAGCTCAGAGTCGAGGATTTCGGCTGGTGCTGCCTTTGAGGCATGCTCTCTCTGCATCCCTCGTTCAGGCCCCGCCGCGATGGTGCAAACGCGCAATCCGTCTATCTTTTTGAGAAGGACTGTAGATGCGTGCATCAGTCGCGCATCAGAACCACGCTCTCACTTGCGAAGAATATCTCACGAAGGTCGGTAAACACTGCATGCATAAATAAAATAAATAAATGAATAAAAGTGCCGCACGGCTGCGGCGAGTCCACAATCGCGTGCGTCGGACTTGCGTCAAGGCTGCGATTGGGCCTACAGCTCAGCATATGGACCAGGCCCCAGCACGAGGTCTTCCCCGAGTCAAAATCAAAACGAAGCCCCCTTTGAAAATCCAGCATTTTACGAAGCACCATTTGNCACAATGGTTCACATATTTGTATTTATTTTTATTTATTTATTTATTCACATATTCACATATTTGTAGCTTTTTTATACCTTAAACTGATGGTCCGTTGGACAACACAACAGACGATCTTGTGGAGCCGCAAATAAGATTGAGACTTGTGAATTTGCGTATGAGAGTGAAGGTATGAAATGTGTCCTGAATATATGTATGTTATCTTGTTTCTCCGTAATTAGCAGTTCATTTGTGTGTGTCTGCGTGTCTCTGTGTCTATGCACATTTTTTGCTTCTGATGGCTGCAGAATCAGCCATCAGAAGCAAAAAATAACAACACCATCGCGTTCAACGCGTCAAGTTATGTACGGAAACATTGCAAATTTTAATTTTTAGTTTGATTTACAGGGGTTTCGGTCCATTTTCAGTCATGTCGACACATGACAAGTTAATTTATTGACTTGACATAAAATAATCTATGACCTATGACCTTAAGAAACCATTTTGAAGGAATGCCTCAAATGTAACATTTTCCCCTGGGCTGGCCACTACTACAAACAGATTCGAGGTCTCGCCATGGGACAAAAGCTGGCACCAATCCTAGCCATCGTCTCCATGTCGGAAGTGGAAAAGGTATTGCTTGAGCGAAAACCTAGCTTGTACTGTCGGTCTGTCTACACCTTCTCACAGGCAAGCGCTTCAGAGCAGATGGATACTGTCATGACTTCAGTATCCATCTGCTCTGAACCGCTTTATGTTTAGAGAAGGCAGCCAGAGAGACAAACTGTACGGATTACCGCGCGCGACGAGTAGGATTCGCGCGTCCAGCGAACTGCGGAGATGGAGAAAGAATGCCAGAGAAGCTGATATGGCATTCTGCAGCCCTCATGGGGGTATGTGCAGATGTATGGATCGTGTCCCCATACAGCACTGGATATTTGTTCTCGTATAAAACTTCCCGTAATTGGTTTTTAGAATCAGTCCTGAATGCTTTTGGAAAACGTGAAGACAGTGTCCAGGCCAAATGTTTGATATTTCTGGTACTTTCTTCTAGCTGGTCACAGGTGATACCGATATTGACAGCTCTTACAGCCACTCGCAATTAGAGGTGCGGCAGAGGTGCGAGCGAGGCGCGAAAAATTCGGCACGTACCTACCGGGACCCCACATAACTATATCTATACTAATAACTACATCTAAAACTATAAGCGGGAAACAAGCTGAAAAAACTCACCTCCGATAATAACAACCACACGTTGTCAACGGAGGAGAAGCGAATGAATTCAACAAGAGCTAATTGGATTGTGCTATCATTGGTGTGGGCTTGTTATCTCAACAAGTCATCTCAACAATGACCTTATTTGTAACCTTAAACATTAGCAGATCGGCAGACCGCTCCACTAATCACCACAGCGTTGAAATTTTCGACGTGATGGGAGTATTTTTGCTCGCCGAAAAAACACCGTCGGTAACGACCGATTTCTCACCGCCTAGTATGAATGCAGTCTTAGAACTCTGACTAATGGGTGAGAAACTCGTCCATTCTACGGGCTTCCAACATCACCAACTCATAGAAAAAATTGCAGAAAAAAATTGCAATTATTGACAGTGATAGCTCAAACGAAGGAGGCCGTACGAGTTTCGCAGAAACTAGGGATCCCGATCAGGGGCGAAAAACTCGTCCACGGTACAGTCATAGACACAAAACTCGTACAGTAGCTCCCTCCCTTCTTCAAAACACCCCAAATACATGCTAATCACAGAAAAACACACACAGAGACGTGCGCATTCCCAGCACAAAGCAACGTCCGACACCAAGAATTCCGCTACGGCGATGGGAGCAGTTCGCACGTGGAACTCGAAAATAGTCGCGCGGCGTGGGAGCGTTCCCGTCGCGGCCGTTTTTCCCGCTGGGAACGTCGCGGCTAACGTGAAGTGAGCCGCGGGCCGCTGCGTCTGGCTGGCACAGACGTCGAAGAACAGGTGGGAAGCAAATTCTGAGGGGGCGGGGCTTGTGCAGTGACCTAATTGGATAACATGGATGCATGCATGAACGACTACTGAGAAGGCGTGGTCTTCTAGAGGGAGGGGTAATTGGCTTAGTGACGGTTTTTTACGTGTCAAGCAAAGCTATTACTTACTATAACTTACTCGTTGATTTGTGCACGTTAATCCGTTAAAGCTAAAGCTTAGAAGCAAAAATACAAAACAGACATAGATTACCAGACACACATAGGTCCCTCAAAGGACAACGACATTACTGTCAAAATTCCATACAGCTGCTCCGTACATCAGCAGGGTTATACCCACTAAGCCCCTCTAACCTAGCAGCAAAAACATAGCCGACATTTCTGAACATCAAAAAGAGAAATATAACCAATTACCACTTCAAATAGGCTTTCCAACAATTTCCTCGCAAAAATAGCGCGGATAATCACGTTGAATAAAGCCGGAAGCTCTAAAAAACGCGGAACTAAAACGAGAATCCCATGAATGTAGCGGTGAACTTTAGGGACTTCCAGCGATACCCTGCGGATTTTCACACCCCGAGTGCATGTGGGGTGGTATTCGTGAAAAATCCCTATCCGAAGATGGATTACCACGTATCCAGTGCGGATTTTCGGATTTATTTTGGCAAATTATCCCGATGAAAAATCAAATAAAAATGTGTAAATGCCATCCATATCCATCCTAATTTGTATGGATGAATTTTTTTTCTGGCAATGGGGGGAGGGGGTTGAAGGCCCAAGCAGAATTTGGCCGTATCGATCAAATCGAAATCCTGCTTCTGTCTGCTGGGTCCCAGCAGTAGCTCATGTGATTCGTGGGTAACTGAACCGGCTAGAGGAAGATAGAGGGCATAAACAAAAAAAAAGAAAATGACGGCTGTTTTCAAAAAAAACCCTTTGGACCGGATTTTAGAATTGCCAATGGCGTTTGAATCACAGTATTTGGTGTAGTGCAAGAAATGCAAAGTGATCGTGAAACTATGCGATCAATATCTATCTAGAGCATTGTGATTTTTATATCAGGGCGAAGACGAAGGACTGGGTATCAAGAAATTACAAAACAATATTCTAAAAACTAATTAAAACTCAATCTGAGAACAAGTTTGAATTAAATAAATTTGTTGAACGAAACCCGGCTGATATACGAATCAGTTCCATCAGGGTAATTTGTTATTCTTCCTTTTCCTGTAGCCCGTCTAAGGGTAGGAACGAAACAGACAATTTTTACTTTTTTTTTAAAATTTTTTCTCTTCTATTCTTTTTTATACAATAGTTATCTATTTATTGATATCACTGCACTGCATTGAGCAAAGGGTAGATGTACAACCCGTTCAACAAGGGCACCTCGTTCTGTGTCTGTGCGGCAGTCGCGCGCTAGACGCACGCACCAAATTCCGGAAAATATTCCATGTAGACCGGTCAACGCAGCACAAGCATACTCGAAGATAAGAACGAGCGGTCGTAGCGAGGCCGCAACTGAGTGCGTCCGTGTTGCGTCACGCATGCGACTGCGGCTAACCTTCATCGTATAGACGCACGCGCGTCAAACGCAGGCATCTAGTATAAAATGTCCCACAACGACTCTTCCCTAAATTCTTCAGAGAAATGAAAAGAAGAGCAGAGCTTTCCAGCAATGTCCTGGAAAAAAATCAATTTCTATGTTTTGCATAGCGAGATGTGGCTAAGACAGGTAATACCCAAGGCACAATTTATACTTCTGTTTCGTGTATAAAAGGGTTTCCTCCAACAAACTACGCCCTCAGGTGCAACTTTCAATCCGATCCAGGAGTGCTGGCTTCCCAGAATATTCCAGACATATTCCCACGGCCCTGTTTTCTCTTGTATGAATTACGTGGAAAACGTAAGGGAAAAAGAACGGCTTGGAAATCAGATACGGCTGATTTCTCACGCTAAGACACTGGAGCTGGCGTCGTTGTTTGTTTCAACCCCCCCCCCCCCCCCCCCCCCCCC
>JARK01001338.1:3116504-3132768 GCA_000688135.1 Ancylostoma ceylanicum | reverse complement strand
AACAGATCAGACGCACTTTTTGTCTAACTGTGAAGAGAATTTCCAGGAAATCCGTGAAATTTATACATAATAGAGGAGTTACTCTCATCGGCGCATATTTTTGCACGGAACTGCACAAAAATGACCTACAACTTATTGTATTTTTTCTTTCGTAGAAAAAAAAAACGAGTAGATTGAATGTAATTTCCGTGGCTCTGCCTATTATTAGCGAGCAACTCTGAAGAATCTAGTTAGCGTTTTTGTCTGTAATTGCGGGCTGCTGCTATTATTGTTTTGCAGAAAAGCTCCCTACTCCCTACCACTTGAACGATAATAAAGATCAGGGCGGAAGTAAAGGAAGACGAAAAGTACGAGACGAAACTGAGGAGAAGGCGGGAACTTGAAAACCTAAAAAAAGTTAGTCGTGGGAAATTCCCATGACGACTAATGAACATGCCCTTTCACACTTGAAACCCTTCACAGATGCAGCAAATTTTCTTGGAACTGGTCCATGAAATATGCATATAAAAATTTTGGACGAGTTTTCTCATGCGTTGGTTCCAGAGGTATTTTCTGATCTATTTCTTATTTTCCAAGTTATTAGGTTCAAAAATGATTTTTCATGGCTTTACTTTCGAAATCCTAACCGTTTGAAACTCCAGTGTGGCGTCTCCGCCCCTCCTCTCCCCCTTCCGCCCATACCACCAATATCATATCACCCAATAAATAAGAAAAGTGGAGGTACGTATGTATTTGCCCGACAACTCGTCCAATTTCATCTGGAAGTTTTTAGATATAAAATGCTTGAATGAACTGAAAATTTCTAGTAAACAAAAATACCAAGAATGAACAGTATGCATCATAGTGAGGGGAAATGGGGCGTTACTAAACCCACTGCGATTGGTACATTGACTGAATGCGCCAATCACAGCAGCCTGGTAACGCCCCATTTTCCGTCACGATGATACACGAAAACGAACTATTCAACTCAAATTGTATAGCGTCGTGGATCTTGTCTGAGGGCGCATTCCCAGGACAACTCGTCCACATCGAGATATTCCATGAAAACTCGTCCAAGTTCAAACTTTTTAAATTACCTACTCCAATGAGTTCTATGGTTGCATTGTGTGAAAAAACCTGTTACATACAAATTTTTCAGGATGTATTCAGGGCTGGGATTCATGAAACGGTACATGGTTGGGGTCAAAGCTCATTCTACACACTACGTAACCCTGAGAGACGCAGGACGCAAAAGCTGGTTTTTTTCAACCTCGAGGAGAGTCGTCAAATTCTGAAGAATGTAATGAAAGTAGCACAATGCTAGGAATCTGATGAATCACTTCCTTTGACGTCATGTTTCCGGATGATGAGTTTTGTTTGGAAGTGAAAACATTTTAGGGGGAAACCTTTTATAGCTCCTCTAGGATTCCTGAAATGCCTGTGGCACGTGGAATTCTACCCTTATTCTTGGAGTTTTTTTTTTCCGAACCATATTCGGCTAAATGAGAGTCCAAACCACAATCCAGGGAAATTCTCGGGCAACTTCTAGTAACAACAAAGGAAAATGAATAAAATAATCAGAAAGGAAATAGAAACGAACAATAAAAGAGGGATGAGCATGAATAAACTGCAAAAATCTAGCGATTTTTCATGGATGAACGGGAGTGTTAAAGGGTGTGGAGCGCTGTACCGCGAGAGGGCGGAGCCTAGATAGCTCTGCGATTGGTCAATTCATCAATAAAGCCAATAGCAGAGCTCTTTTGAACCATATCTTCCCAGAAACCCCGATTAAGTGCGCGTCAGCTGATCCCAGCCTACAGTTCCAGTAATTACTCATGATTAAACAGCTGAAGAAGTCTGGAAGGAAGCCCCGTGCAATAGAAACCTGCCAATTGTCCAGGAAGAAGCCCCATGCGGCTCGAGCACTAGCAAAACACGCCACAACGTGAAAGTTGCCGCGTGTTTTTGTACGGGGACGCGTTCATTATTAGCAGCAGCTCGCCGCCGCAACTATACACTTGTGCCGGGCACAATATTAAATTGAACTCACGTAGGAGGAGGCAAGGAAAATGGAAGGTGGAGCCAAGCGACGACGATTAATTTAGGTTTTTATGCCCTTATTTAGTGCACTGTTTATGGTCATTTAATATGTAGTGGCTATTGCGAAGACATCGCTGAAAAAACCAGTGACGGTCGCAGAGGAGCGAAATCCACAGCTTTCGTTCCAGGAATGTTGAGATTGGGATGAAACCGCTTAGTTCCCCCCCCCTCCCCCTCCCTTCCATAGAGTTGCTTTGTGAACTTTCCAAAATTTATGGCCAAAAATTCTCAATTACCCTATTTTCGATTAATTCCGGGCACTAACATTGGGCGTCGATGCCGGTGGGCTCTCCACGGCCTCAAGAAGCACGCGGCGCGACCGCGCCGCTTACGATGGAATCGTCGCCGCAGTAGCGAGCCTGGTTTTCTCTGTAGTTTTACATCACATCCGATGTTAACTAATAAGAAAACTAACTAACTGTCAAGAACACCCCATAGTTTGTTGTTCTGGCGGAGATTCCTGCTCGAGCGTTGCGGTCGCGCCGCGTGTTTCTCGGGACCGCAAAAGAGTCACCGCCATCGACGCTTACTCTATGTGTGCACATCATCGTGAACTAAAATGAAAACTCTTCCTCAAACTCATTCAAATCGTGCATTTGGTGCTTTCGCGAAATTGCGCGCGAATGGTAACCAGTCAACAATGCTGGGCAAAGTGGGTTTGAACAGACCAATCACAGGACAGTGCCACGCGCCCCTTTTCCCGCACAATGATAGACAGCCCACATCCATAAAATAAGTGCTTTTACTCCGCTGTTTTCTAATTATTTTGTACTATTTATTGTATACATTTGCTTCATAATATTGTATACAATTTTTATTCAAATATTACTGGAATAGCTGGAATTCAAATTATTTTTCACCGGCAATTCGGCGAAACAGTCTTACTGCCTTAGAGCCCATATAGCTCTTAAGTTGCTTGTTTACTACTCCATTTCAACAGCAGATTCGAATCTGAGTCTGGTTATCCGAAAACATAGAATGGAAAAATATTATTTCTGACAAAAAATCGAATTGAAGCTCAAGAGAGAGGAACAGAAAATTTCAAAAAATACACAACCTCTGTCATTTAAAAAAGCATCTCATTGAGAAATTAATGGAAATAGAAATTGAAAATTTTTGCCACTACCTGAAAACTGGAAGTTAAAGAATGATAATAGGAACGATGCACATAATAGAAACTGGAAACACATATGCCCTTCATGTGAGTGATGGTTGATCAGCTAGCTGATCAAGGCAAACGCTGTGCTGTCAATGGATCACGTAGAAATGGTTATTATTGGGAAAAATGAACAAAAAGCTCCACGTATCCACTTCTTTTTACTGGATATTCTCGCTTCATTGTGTTCAAGTTGGTAATTACCGATTTGTTGAAGCGAATCCATTGAATTTTTAAGTTGTTGATTATATTAAGACTACAGTTTGCTCTTTGCCTATGGATGTATCCCAAGTGAAAGTGAATAAATGAATAAATGGATTCCAGAGCATAAAAAAGTGCTACCAGAACAAAAGCCGCATGAGTCATTGGGATTACCCAGGGTAAAGATGTTAGCACTCCGAAACCCTGCCACCGCTGACATAGGCGTCAACACGCTTACCATGGGTAACCTCAATGGTGCATCTAAGCCCAAAGCTATTAGTTTCTTTCTTGGAGTGCAAAAAGAGCGGTAAATGTCATGATGTTTATAGAAAGATAAGCCGACTAGCGAAAGAAGAAATTTTTGGGCAGTGAGGCGCCAATAGCAGGAAGTCAGCGATTTGTGGAGGGCAGAAAATTGAAGAAATCAAATATGTAAAATCGGGTCTCAAGAATTCTTCCGGGAAAGGCTGAGGAAAAATAATTCAGGTTTTTTTCCTAGATACTGTACGTTATTGTGTAGAAAAGCGTGGCAGGACCTATCGACAGAAATGGAGCTGTTGGTGGATCCAAACAGAGAGTAGGCATGTGGAGCGTGATACCTAGAAAAGACGGCGCCGCCAAGCTCTGCGATTGGCTGGATGCATGATTGGACCAATCACGGGACTTGGCTGTGCCGCTCTCTCCGGGTATAGCCTTATACACCCGAGAACACGGCTGTGTGTCCGGCTAACCTATTCTCCTCTACTTGTAAAAGCGCACAAATTAAAAAAGATCCCAATTTAAAGGTGGGATACCCGATTTTCAGGATATTGCGTCAAATGCAATACCAGTTCTGCGCTTGCACAAACTATGTGGAATAGCCGGGAATTCTGAAAGCGACGAAAAAAGTCGGATTTATTCTGCAGATCTGGGCCCGGATGCATCATTGAGCTTACCTGGGGTTAAGGCATTGACGCCCGTGTTAAGGATGGGTAAGTTTGGGGAAGTAGACATGTTCACCCCGGGTGATCTCAGTGATGCATGCGGTTCCTGAACGAAACTACCAGGAGAGGGTTACCTCACCATCAGTAATCTCAGTACAACAGCGCACAGTAACTTGGGTAACTAAACCGACGAGATCAAGCAGAAGCTAGGTCTGTGATTGTAAACGAGTGGACATGTAAATTTCCTGGACAGATAATGCGGAAATCTTTGACCTACGGCTCAAAAATGCTCTGAAAAGCAGAGCAGGATTTATAAAGCGTTCCCTAAACCATAGAACAGAAACAATAGCGTGTGGAAATAGCGAAGCTCTTTCGAAGATAAGCAGTAAGCTAAGAAAACCACCATTTAACCAAGTGGCATGACAGAAAATCAGCGGATTCGTAGTCTATAATTGTGATTCCCATCGAAAACTACGGACAACACAGCTGAAATGACGCAATAACGACCAGTGCTGGAATGGCATTTAGTTCAGCTCAAAACGCCATTAAAAACAGAGCGCGTGTGTGGAAAACAGAGGTGGAGCGAAGGGTAAGGCTATAATTGCCGTTTTCCAGGTGGATACGGTCTTTAGAGATCACAAGATTTCTATTTTTGAAGAAAAACATTCCCCCCCCCTCCTCCTTCCGATGAAAAGGCTGTGCAGCCGCACCGCACACACACATGAATGCCAACAAACGTATTAAACGTCCATTGTTGGCGTGAATAGAGGTGGTGGTGGTGGTGTGACGGTGACGACGTCGACGCAGCCACGACGACGACGACGACAATCACCTCTCTTCTGAATAGGCCAGCGGCTCGCGGCTGGCCTGTGGGGCACTGGCCAGGACGTGGGGGAATTCATTGAATACGACGACGACGACGACAGATCGAATTATGAAGTGCAATTATATCGCAGCGATGGGCGTGGCGCGACTGGCGACTTCCAGCTAAAAACATCGCCGTGATCCGCGCGTTATTCCATTATGCCAAAGAACCTCGTAGGAGGAAAAGCTTCAGATGAGCTGAGATGAGCCGAGAGATGAGCCGTGAGATGAGCTCATCTCATCTGCTGACGACGTCAACGCGTGGTGGAACGAGAGAGCAGCGCGAAATAGCCGCCGGCCCCTTATCTTATCGTACGGCTAAGGTACGCCCTTATCAGCCGGCGCTCTAATCGTCTATAGAACGTAGTATTTATAGCGATATTTACAGATGGCAGGTTATAAAGACGACAACGCGCGAGCGCCGTGGCTAATCATAAAAGCCGCTTGCAAATGCGAGACATTACGGCTTTGAATGGACGAATCCTTGGAAGTACAACACCATTTAAGGAAACGTAGGCGACACGGGGACGCACACACGCAGAGGGCGCGTTGCCAAGCGCGGTGAAGCCCGCGCGTTATGGCCAGCAGTTCAGCTCAGCGAGCGGAAGTACGGCACATGGCGTGAAATCGACGCGCGCGCGGCGTGACGACGCCAACGCGTTCACCACCTCACTCACCCGTCATGACACCGTCGTCATCGCTCACCTCATCGCATCAGCAACTGATATGATGCGATAACGCGGTTATGCGGTTGTTTTTGCGCTGAAGCGCACTTGATAAGCAGCTATCACCCGGCGAGCGCGCGATCAATATCGCGTCGCATCGCCGCGCGCCACGATTACGCAGCGACGGTGCGCGCGTCACGTTACGGTTGGCAGCGTGCCAGCCAGCCACAGCCGCTCGGCAATTTCCATAGAAGCTCGGCTGAGTCAGTGCGTGCTCGGCGGCGGTGTACGAAGCGTGACGACGTGGGAGGTGGGGAAGGCGAGGACGGACGGGGCGAAAATATACGGCCGCGGAAAAAGAACGCCGTTCCACAAGCCATGGCAACATGACCTTTCCGTGGTGTTTCCAGCGCGGCAACGGATACGGGACTCTTTGATCCGTGAATTTTTGGAGTTGACATTTTATGGACCATTCTCTTACTCAGCCAGGGCCAGTCCGGCTTCTCCCTGACCTTCTACGATGCCATCAGTTAATCATGCGTACAGTCTTCATCGTAAAAATGGACGAATTGCGCGGGCGGTATCGCGGCCACAGAATCGCTGCGGGACCTACTCGACTCCTTCACTCGAGGCATGCTCTCCCCGCATCCCTTGAACAGGTCCCGCCGCGATGCTGCAGTCGCGGAATCCGTCTGTCTTTCCAAGCTGGACTGTATAGTCCATAAAATCCGTCAGTACAGCCGCGAACCTAGGCGTGCGTGTGCGTCGCGGCTGCATTGTGACGGTGTGACTCGTCCACCTCTCTGCTGTTCTATTATAGTTCCAGTAGACCAACGGGATCAATACAAAGGTTCACAACGGCAATGGAAAGTAGAAGAATATTGGATAACCACAAATCGTACTGAAGAACATTTATTGAAGCAGGAAACAGCTGAGTGGTGGACGAGTCCAACCGTCACAATCCGACCGCTACGCGCACGCGTCGCAGGCTTCGCAATTCTACTGATGGAGTTCATAGTCCATACATGGTGTAATGGTGTGATGAAAAACCTGAGAAGGCCTGTGGAGCCTCCCAATAACCATTAATTAACCTTACAGCCATACATTGAGTAACAATACCAGCTCATTTTTTCGTTCCTTTTTACTCATTACCTATTGGGTTGGGCAATAAGTTCGTGCGGTTTTTTCACCTCAATTTTTACTGGGAAACAAACTTTGTTTGACTGAGTATCAGTAACCAATTTGTAGCCCTAGATTTACTCTTTGTAAATTTTCAAGCCGATCTCCTCAATTTTCGCTGCACCTCATTTTTTATCGCCTGGAGTGTAAAGCACCATTTCCACTAGGACGACAACCTCCGATCACTCCTACTGTTGGACTTCTATCATGGATCGAATGCAACTCAAAAGGCAGCGGATGTCAAAGACATGTAAAGAGAGACTATTACTGTAGAAAAGACGGCGCAGAAATGGATGGCTGCCTCAAAGAGGTTAATTTTAGCCCAGAGGATGTTCCTCTTCCAAAAGTGGAGTTTGAAGAACATTGAGACGTTTACGTGCCGGATTTTGCTCTAGATGTGAAGAAGAACTACTAAGAATGTTAAATTCTAGCAAAAACCAAGTTCAACTGATTCAGTTTGCGAATAAAAAACTTCGAAGAGCTCAGTACGAGGCGACCCCTCAATTTGAGAGCGCGCGCCGCCTCCGGGTAAATTCCACTCAAATGGTATCCTAGATTCTAGAGTAAAAGGTAAACTCATTCATACAATCTCTACAAGCCAGAAGCAGTCTCTAACTAATTATTTTGGTTATTTTCTTGGGCAATTTCTAGAGTTCCATTGAGAAGTTGCAGTTGAGAGTCACAAAGTGGGTCGTCCCAAACAATGTGGCTTTTCAAAGAAAAGAAACAGAGGAGCTGCTCCATCTCTGATAAGATTAATAGCGGAGGGAAGGGGCTACATAAATCACTTGTTGTGATTTACGTTGTTCGTGAAAAGGAATAGTTCCAGTGCCCCTGAAAAACCGCACGAATTTATTGCCCAACCCAATACAAAACCAACCCACCGTGAAGAAATTGCATGTCTAAATTTCTCGTTGGGACATTTTTCTTCCTAATATTCAAGTTACCAAAAAATAGTTACGAGATCTTACCTAAACTAACTTTTTTAATTGACAATGAGCTTACCTAAAGTTACTCGAATTTTCCAAGGTCTAGATCTGCTCCGGAGAGTAAGGATGAAATTTGCCACAAGAATTCCTGATATATAGTGAGTTCTACCAGGAAAGATAGTTGGTTAGACAGCAGAGAGACAAAGGGCGCGGAAAAGTGTGCAGCAATTGGAGAGGAATTACAGAAAGACAGGTTATCAGCATGGATACTCAACTGTTGTCGCGCTTGAAACGGACTATATTCAATCCTGAAGGCAAAATCCGGCTATTGTGGACAAGCCAGAATTTAGCCGGCTATTACTTGCTACCTTTAAATGATATCAAATAGAAACCAGAGGTCAACTGAGTAGTTTTTTTTGTTTTATACCTTTCTATGAAGTATGCAAGTTTATTTTCCAGAAAGAAATAAAGTCACTTAAGTATTGTAGTCAATTACCTCAACCCATTTCCCTCAAAGCTAGATGCAGAACTCAAATTTATAATGGACATAGGAGCGGAAGTTTCTATAGGTGCAAGGATAAAAGGTCTATTCCAATCCACTTTCCGCCGGCGTTTCTTTTCCTGGCTTTCCGGCAAAAAAATCCACAATTGAGTCTTGCCACAATAGCTATTCAAGCCTATTCTAGTGTAATTAGTTTTTGACTGCTATTCTAGTATAATTAGTTTTTCACTGCCTTTGCATTTTTTCTGTGAATATATTGGAAAAAATTAATTGTAGCTAGTGAATGTGCACTGCATGCATAGAAAAAATGACCTATCTTTTTTTGTGTATGTTTTTGTGATTGCCACACAGATAAATATAGCACAAAAGAATAGCACAGTCTATCAGAGAAATCAGCGAAAAAAAGTCCGTGAAAATATGCTTCATATACCCTTTCATACGCAAGAGCAGTCATTAGAAACGCTTATGAATGGATGGATAGCGCTTTTATATTAATGCTCAAGAGACTGTTATTAGTAGAGGAAGACTAGAAATCAGAGTCAAATTAGCGTGATTTCCACATGTCCCCTGAAAAGCGCACGCCTTTCGCACACTGATCCCCCACCAGGGAAATGTCCGCCAGGGAAACCTTAAGGGCATCAAAATCGTTTTTGAGAATTGCATATGGAAATAATCTCCAGAAGACGCTGATCACAGTAGTATACGTAATTGCGTGTAAAACTGCCGAAAACCCCGTTTTCGATATTCAATTCTCGAGGAGCTTGTGGGCGGAGCCAAGGAGAGCGCGACGAGTTCCGGAAAGGTCCGAACGAGAGAGCGCATCTTCTGAGAAAATTCGTGTCGCTCGTGAGAGTTCATCATCCACTCATACGCAGAATAGGTGCAGCGCTTCGTACTTGATCAGCAAGAGAGTGTTGAAGCATGGTGTTGAAACCCGGCAGTCCCACCCTAACTCCGCCCACAATCTCCCCAAAATTGAGGCTAGAAAACAGTTTATTCGGGAGTGTTGTGTAGAATCACATATATCGTTGTGATCGTGAGCTCCTGGAGGGGTGTGGATCATCATGCGGCAAAACGAAGCTGGGCATGTACCTGTTATTGGTCCATTCAAAAGAGGGACCAATCACAGAAACGTTACCCGCCCTGTTTCGCCACATGCCCCATACCCCTTCTGGAGATTCGCTCCATGTGGAGATCTCAAAAAAAATTACTGAGTTGGGACGGCTACTTCGATGATCGAGCAGAAAATGTGTAAAGTGAGCGTCGATGTCGCTGGCCCTTCCACTACCTCGAAAAGCACGCTGCGCGACCGCGCCGCTCAAGCAGGAATCCTCTCTGAGATAACAATTCATGGGGTTCTCTTCATGGTTAGTTGGTTTTCTTATTAGTTGAATACAAATATCAGGGAAACCCAGATTCGCAACTGCGGCGACGATTCCATCGTGAGCGTCGCGGTTCCATCGCGTGCCTTTCGGGGCCGTGGAAAGGCCGTTGGCACCGACACTCACTGTACCTTCTCTGTTAATTTGCCTGTATTCCGAGGAACTTCCTTCGAAAACAGGTGGAAAAATACGAGAACTTTGAAAGGAAAGAGTAAATTGGGGTGCAACGGCTGCATCGTTCCTTGTGGAATTTAGCCATGTTCGATCGAATTTATAAGACTTGCAAACATCGAGCAGCAACTGTCGTTTGTTTTTCTTTTAAAGCAAACTTTCTGCGCGAATGAGCAGACGACAGGTGAATTCTGCTCGACTTTTCCACCTGAATAGCACCAAGGAAGTCAATAGCAGAAATCTACTCTCCGGAAGGTTTCTGTCATCAACAAAAAGAAAATCCGTCAAAGGAACTTTGGACATGCAACAATAGCTGAGTCAGAGCATCGTATTGTTCTAATTATACAAGGGTTGAATGATGCGTCACTAAGGCATTCCCTCTCTAGAGCGGCAAATGTTTAAGGTGGCGCAAAAATTACAGCCTGAATAAAAATTGTCCTCCACCTTAAGAGGAACATTTCGAAATATTGATGGCTGTCATAAAGCTCCCCAGCACAGCGACATTAATAACAGAGCGTTAGCTGTGTAACAATGGATGAGGACGTGCTTCTAAGTACGGCTTGTTCCCAGTTTTCCAAGAGATTATGCACATGAGTGGGCTTACACATCTTCCCCGAATAACAGTGAATCCGCAAGTGCGATGTGGATAATCACGGCTTTCCATGCATCCAAAATAGGAAAACCTTCTCAGCCTTCTTAGCCGGGTATTAGAAGCCATCTTGTAAATAACATATCAGTCATAGATCACGTCGATTCCGCAGATCTTGGGCAGATTTCTCGTACATTAGGAAATCAAATTCGGGGTATGTGATGAAAATTTCGCGAAGGGGCGCGATTTTCTCGCACGGGGCGGCTTTACCGCTGCTCTGCACTGAATTTGTGGATCGCGCCATGAAAGTTCAGCGCAGGTGAGCTCTGTGATTGGAAACAACATTTCTTCGGATGAATTTCCACTTCTTCGGATGAATTTCCACTGGATTTTGCCATGGAATGAGCTCAATAACACTTCCGTCAAATTCAATTTGTCGAGTAAAATACACTGATACTTGCGAGGTGATGCCTCTATAGAATTTCAATGACCGTGAGTATAGATTCATGATGATCTAAACGCGAAAAATGCTGTATCTTCACCCGTGTGAGCACTTTGACGGAAAATGAGGCGGTGCCAGTGCCCTCTGATTGGTGCAATCAAACGTCTACGTCGCCCATCCACTTTAGTAAGTCCAGTTCACTTCAATACCCACGATCACAGAGTGCCTTCACGAATCAGACTCGTAGAATTCAACATTGTAGGAGGAAGAGCTGTCTACACGCGCAAATCGTGCAGCAGTTACACCGCCTCCAGTTCTGCTACGTTCCGACGAGCTGCGCTCACACGGCAAGGTGTCAAAGGGACTTTGGACATGCGTACGGCTACTCTCTATGCTCGATGTTGCAGATTTGTAAACAACAATGAAAAACGAGTAAATAAGTATATGAGACTTACTGATGAGTTAGTAACAGCGGTAAACATCTCCCCAAAATGAGGACAAACGCCAAAAGCAGAAAGCATAGAGAAATGACAATGTTGAATTAGAGCAGTGGCAAAACCTCATATACCTCTTTACTATACTAGAAATCACATGTTGGAAGTGAATCACAGCATAATAATACCGACTTTACTAGAATAAACCACTAGCTAGAGGAAATCCTTGACACGGTTTCTAAACATTCTTATCTTCTCATCAACACACTGACACAATAAGCACGTGAGATCTGATGGAAGCTGAAGTAAGCCCTGTTGTGAAAAAAGCTGGACGTGAGATGAGATCTGGCTGTTGACAGAAGTAAAGGTAGGGCTGAAACTACTGGAGACCTATAAAAACTAGGGTACAGGAGCCAGAAGCATCGGCTAGTTTGGAAGCCTAAGATGGTCCAGGACTTGGATGCATCATTACTGATTGATGATTACTCAGGGTAAATACGTATGTTGACTTCCGTGACAAGGAGAGGTAAATCTGAGAGTTCCAGTGAGTTCCAATACGTTTACCCTGGGTAATACAAAAGCCTGAAAAGAGAACAGTGGCCGACCCCAAATATTTCAAACAATGAAGAAAACGAAAATGAAAAGGCTTGCCTAAGTCCAATCCTCGAACATCGGAGCGAGGACGCTGGACCGCTGTTACATGCGGGAAGCGTCGCGCACGCGGCACAAGCCATGCGCGCTCAAAACATTTCATAGATTGTGCATAAGGACTATAGAAGAGCTGGCAATATTCAAAGGCTACTCTGGGAAATACTGATGATTGGACGAAGCTGTTCGATGAAGATGTAAAGAGATCAGTTGAACTATTTGCATGAAAGACTAGATATACACTATGCCGGCGTCATAAAGAGTAAACAGTGAATAAATAAGTAAATAAATAATCAAATAACCCTGGGTAATCCCAATGATGCATCTTGCAGCTGCTTTCAATTCTAAATACAACTTTTGGGATATAAAATGCTTAAAAAGGAGTTACTGTACTTAAGCCAACACAACGTGAGAGGCACGTAGCGCTTATTTCCCCAAAGAGTTGAAAAACTGATGACTCTCATATTAAAATGTTGCATAAGCCGTTTCGTCACTATGTCATCAAAGAAAAACTCCATATAAGAGGATCAATGTCGATGAAAATCCGCTGAGCACACGAAAATAAAGGTGCCAAGGCGACTGGACCGAAGCGGAAACGGAAGGGCTGAGGTGGGAGCCGGAGGGGCGATGGGAGGGACACGGTGCGCTCGCAGCTCGACGAACGTCGCCGCGCTTCTGAAGTGCCGCGCTCCGCCCATCCGCGCCCCGCAGCACGTCGTCGCGACCGTGGTGACGAAACACCACGGTGCTGAACGACGACGACACCGCAGCTGAACCATCGCGGAGGAAAACAGATACACACAAACGCCGGCGCATATGCACACACGCACACACACAACACACAAAGCACAGCGGGTCTGAATAAATATTTTATAAATGGCTTGAATATACAGCAATTATATATTTGCAATCAGCGACTGATTCAACACGCGTAAAAAGCGAGCAGACGTGAATTTCCAATCAACGCGACATTCATCTGCCTCACCCCGGTGGAACGGCGGCGGCGTCCACACCGCTGCTGCAGCCATGAATAGTCTCGAATAACAATCTAATATTAACTAGGCATAAGAAGCTTGCAGCTTGGGTGGGAAAGCGGCACACGCGGAGGCGGAAGTGAACGTGGTGACGGTGGCGGGAGGAAGGGGAGGGGTGTAGGGCTGACGACGATGACGACGACGACGATGTTTGATGAGTCAGGCGGGTACTGCTCTTTGCGGCGCTCGTCACAATCGTAAAAATAGAGAATCCGAAAGTAATGACGTCGTCAAACAAAGTTTTCTCACATTTACAGGCAAACGACCGCGTCCCCGCGCTGTCACACCACACCACCACATCTATACGATCGTCTGCGGGCTTGTTCCCCACTATGGCATGATCTCTGCGAGCTTTGCGTCAGGGTGGAGGAGCCCATGGACCATAAGATGGTTTAATCCTGTTTTCGTTGCTGAATCCGTGAAACATCACGAATTAACTAGCAGAAAATGAGATAGGATTACGCGTGAACCGTGGGATAAGCTCCCAGCTGAGCAGAATCAGGCCCTTTTCAAATAATCTAAATGTCTACGGCGTAAACAAGAACGTCGTGCTGCGCAAATTTGAGTACAACTTTTGTACCGCTTCGTGATCGAATTTTAGCGCAACAAAGAAGGCATTTTGCACTGCAAAATAGCGCACATAGGCGAAATTAGCGTAGTATAATCGAGCAATTTCCGAACCATTCGAGCAGTTTAGCAATGCACAATGTAACCCCTTCGATCCTCTTTTTCACTGCTAATTCATTCATTCATTCATTCATCCACCCATTCATTCATTCATTCATTCATTCATTCATTCACTCATTCACTCATTCATTCAGCCATTCATTCATTCATTCATTCATTCATTCATTCATCCATCCACTCTTTGGTTCACTCAGCCTCTATTCGTTCAGTCATTCAGCCATTCAATCAGACGTTCATTCATTCATTCATTCATTCATTCATTCATTCATTCATTCATTCATTCATTCATTCATTCATTCATTCAATTTCATTCATTCATTCATTCATTCATTCATTCATTCATTCATTCATTCATTCATTCATTCATTCATCCATTCCTTTCATTCATTCATTCATTCATTCATTCATTCATTCATTCATTTTCATTCATTCATTCACATTCATTCATTCATATCATTCATTCATTCATTCATTCATTCATTCATTCATTCATTCATTCATTCATTCATTCATTCATCCATTCCTTTCATTCATTCATTCATTCATTCATTCATTCATTCATTCATTTTCATTCATTCATTCACATTCATTCATTCAACCATTCATTCGTTCATTCATTCATTCATTCATTCATTCATTCATTCATTCATTCATCCATTCATTCATTCACCATATTCATTCATTCATTCATTCATCCCCATCCATTCATTCATTCATCCATCCATTCATTCATTCATTCATCCCCTCACTCTTTGTTCCATTCAGCCCCTATTCACTCAGTCATCAAGCCATTCAAATAGCCCTTATATTCACTCATTCATTCATTCTTCACTCATTCATTTTCCTTTGCCGTAATCACGAGGAGAACTAGCGCTCATTATTCAAGGAAATAAGAGCGCAATGGGGAACGAAAAGATTGGGGTGTTCAGATCATACTTCTGTGTCCTGTCAAAACCACCGAGTCGTGATTGGCTGCAAAGATGTGGGCGGGGCATGGTTACGCATTCGGGCACGCTTATTCGGGTTATGTAACACCTGAATGTGAATATGGGCTCTAGATCACAGCACTAAATACAAGTTTAATTATCGTACTGTGAAAGGTAGATATTAAGGTCCTAAATAAACATGGAAAGGTTCGTGTAATGGCAGAAAAAATTTGGTAGGATCTCTCCCGGGCACACTGCCACTCAGAACCGCTAGAACAAATTGTCAGCTCACTTTGCCCCAAAAACAACTTGCAGACGACCTTCAACTAGCAAATCGTTGTCGACAACTTTGACGTCATCATACCATCCAGCAACAAGATGCCATCAGCATTTTCTCCTAACAACTTGTCGACGAGGAAGAGCTAGTGCAAGTTGTCGACTATTTTTTCACAGGAATAACTCGTCACCAAGGTTTTTTGGCAGCTAAAAATGACGGCAAGTTGTATACAAGCTTTAGGACCGACAACTTGTCAGTAAGATAGGGGGATAACAAGTTGTCAACAACTTTGGAACGGGCGAGTCTCAAATACGACCGGAAACTTGTTCGTTAAATGTTGTCAGCAAGTTGTTCCAGAAGTTCCGGAAATTAATTGACATTTAGAGCAGGCACAGCTTTTGATACGTCGGTCACAAGCTCAGGAAAAAAAACAATGAGCTAACCATTGAGTGAGTGACAGAATGACGTTTAACACAATGGTACGTGATTGCAGAATTTACGAGATCGTTCTCATATCCCGTTAAAATTAATGTAATCATGGAATTACCGGGTTTCTCTGGATATGCTCGCGTTACTCTTGGTTTTCTTCCTCAAACCACGATGTGTCGTTACCAAACTTTCTCTTTTTTTTGCGTGTAGGAGCACTGGAAGCGGGAACAAGAAGAACATCCAGGAAATCCAGGAAGTTTGGAAATTTTCGAAAAAAAAACGTGCAACATCAGCATTGTCCGTACCATATCCGCTTTTTATACCTTATTCATACAAATCACACACAGTCAGTCAACTTATTAATGATAATAGCATGTGCGTGATTGACAAAGTACAACGCTGAATAATAGATGTGGAATAAATGAATGAGTGAGCGTTTTCATTAATTTTATATTCGTTATTGAGCCGTGTGCTGTCTTTCAGCGGCCATTGTTCCGAGAAATGCACAAAGCGGCGCTGCCGGCCAGCCGGGGCAAAATAACAGCCAGCGCCGGGGTCGCGGGCTGTTAAGCAGGGCCAATAAATCCTGGGTACGCGGCGGAAAAACTGCAATAACTCTCGTCTAAAATGTTGCTAACGGCTATGTCAAGGTGAAATTAACTCCGGAAAAACGCTGGAATTGAAAATGTCTCTTTTTGAGGGAAAACAGAGCTCTAAGGTGACACTGGGGAAGGGGGGGGGGGGGGG
>JARK01001338.1:3093342-3106757 GCA_000688135.1 Ancylostoma ceylanicum | reverse complement strand
ACACACATACAAATCCCCCGCCCATCCCGCCTCGACCACTTTCTCACTCACTGCATCCGCCACTGGCCACATATACCTTGCTGTGTCGAAAACCCAAGTTTAGGGACCAGTCCTCACATGGGGCGTCGATAACAGTTGTCAACAACTGACTACAAGAGCGTAGGAGATCGCGCTAAGTAAAATGAGGGTCTTTACCAGTAATTTTCTCTGTGCTCCCGGTTTTACTTCACTCACAGGTGAGTATAGAAGGACGTCCTTCGAGTTTAGGTGAACCTCCTCGCAGGGAATAGAAGAGAGGGGAACACATCCTTTGTCATTATCTGTTATTTTCTCTCTGGATGGTAAACCGGGCTTCAATACGTTCTAAAATTCCTTGATTTTCATACATATTTTGGAACAAAAAAGATATTTGGCTTCCATCTTACTCTATATAAAGCGCAGGACCCCATGTCACGTGAGTGGGCGGAGGATTTGTATGTGTGTTGTTATGAGCGCGCCACAGTAGTACCGCCGAAATCAGAGGAAAATTCTGGATTTCTGAATGTGAAGGACGGTATGATTTCGCAATGCAGCCCATGACACCCCAACTGATCAAGTACTGAACAGGAATCATCGCTGCTGTTCTATAACAGTCTCCAGAACGGTGTTGTTAAGCCGCACTGCAGCATTTTGTCCAAGATCAGCGCATTTCCTGGGTTTTGGAGTTAGCGATGAGGGGAAAAGGTGGAGGAAGGTTTGGCTTCGCAGAGCGACACATGTCCCGCCCTAAGGAACAGATGTAGAACGGAAATCTATGCTATTGTGGCACCAAAAGTTTAAAACAGCGAATGGGAATTTTGGGTCAGACACAGGAATTTGCACTACTGAAAAGAGATCATCACAAATCACCTAAATAAAGTCTCAAGAAACATGTTTGTGTCTTTGCGGTTACGATGCTTGGCAAGAAAAGAAGATTAGAGAGGAAAACTTTCGAAGTAGATTCGCCAGGAGTAGAGATGCACCAAAAGAAACGTGGCTTAAGGATGCTTCCAATTCCAATTTTTCGATATGAATGGTGCTCCAGAATTTATTCATAAAGAAGCTTAGCTAAAATTAATTAGGTGTAATTAAATAGGCACGCATTGCGTGCCTAAAACGTGCAACACTAAGAAATAAAAACACTGAGGTAAATTGGCATGAGACATGCGTTAAATTAACAATTCTCAATGAAAAAAGAGGATCCTGGCGGCAACGAAGAACAACTGGAAGTATACATAGCAGTGAGCGTAGCAGTGCTTGTTCGTGTGTTAGTAGCATTATTACCGTAATTGAACTAAGCATAGTGTAATGAGCTTCAGAATACCCAGCTTCAGCGCATTTACTGCTCCAAAAGTGTTAAATGTACTAGCTACGATTTCAAAAAGCATGAAGTGTAATGTTATTATCTGTTTTCATATGCTGTCTAGTTTCCATAAGTACAACGAACTATTCTTAGAGTGGATGGATTGTCCAGGATGTGAGCAGCTTACCTTTGATCGTTTAGAGGACATTAGTGAATAACAGACACTAATAAGCGAAAATTGTAAGAGGATTTCTGCAAGCAACACATCCTCGAACGCTCCCGACAGGCGTGTTAGTTTGTGGCGGGAAACAGGGGCGGGCTCAACATGTTTTTTCTTCATACAATGCAAAATATTTTTCATATTCTGGATTGAATTGTATTGCATAAGCACGGCACTGAGTATCAGCAGTATTCTTGTTGCTTAGAATTGAGGAATTCTTGATATCCGTTCCACTATTAGGCTGAGGAAATACTTAAAAAAAACAGCCGCAGCATTCGTTCGCCTGCTCTTCAACAGCGTCTGCCTTGGAGCGCAAACACTTCCCAAATATGGTTAGGTGGTTCTACATTGGAATGCTCATCTGATATATACAACCTGTATGTTGTTATGATCCCCTCAGTAGAAGATGGAGTCGTGGGATCAGAGCCAATCGCCATGAACCAGAGACTGTATGACAGTGTCGCCACATTGGGCAGTGCTTGTCGCTTTATTGAAAAAAAGTTTTATAGCGTTGTAGAATAGGCTGGACTCATATCAGATAGAAAAGTTTCTACTAAATATGAGTCCACTCTATTGTAGAACAATTATTGTATAGTCAGTTTCCACCTACAAAATCCATTCCGTGGATAACGTCTAATCTCAGACTTCGACCTCCACTAAAAAAAATTTTCTTAAGAAAATTCACACAGGGAATGGCTGGTTTTGCCATCTTTACATAATCGAAATAGCAACGTTAACTTATCCACGGCATGGGCCCAACTGCACACTGCAAAAAATGTGGAAAACTCAGAAGCTAGGAAGAGCATCCCTCCCTGAACCTCACAAAGCCCAGATTTGGCAGTGCAAAAATGCTGCTTTCCGTTTCCGACTCGGCAGCAGTCTTTGGCGGAGAACAACTTTAGGGGGGAGGGGGGTGGGGTGCTAATACTTTTCAAGCGACGAAACGATGAGTCGAAGGTCGCAATTAATTGTCACCTTTGGTTTCCATCCACGAACAAGCTCCAAGCTAACTGACAACCGTGGCGCTTGAATGATGAGGCTTTAGCAGAACGTTTCAACCATCATGAGTCTCGAAATTCAACAATCAAATACTCACTGCTCTCAGGGTATGCTGACATACCTCCGCACCACTGACTCCACGCGAATGGAATTTATGTGAACATTATAACCCAAACGGCGAGTGAATCTCGTTCTGCGCAACCTAACTTTGATATGTTAAGCTCAGAAATAGATTTACTTGCTCATGAAATGTGTGGGATAATATCTGACCAGGTGTGAGGGTTAGCAGTCAAAATCACACACGAAGAAATCGGTGTCATCGGTGATCGCCGGTGGAAGGTCATGGTGATCGAAACGGTGGAACATCGAATCCATTAGCTGGGTGTGTTCAGAATTGCGTCTTCACTGAGAAGGAGCCAGTGTACACTCTATTGGCTACAATGATCAACTCGAACCATCAGCAAGAAATCCTCCGGCGAATTTTTTTTTGCAAAAGTACGAAGGCACCGTTCGCGTCTCGGGCGTCGTACACTCTTTTGCTATTAGCGTCCGCGTCGTTTCATAGTGGCAGTAAGCTCAGCGTCGTGATAGGCTCACAGTTCGATTCTGAACTGTGAGTTCACCTGCATGTATGGTCTCAGTTTCGTTCTAGGATTTGAACACCATACTTGGAGAACCATATTTGAGTGAACAAAGCTTATATTACCTATTCAGGAGTTTCTTGTAAACTGGGAGTAAGCTACCATTTATGTTCATTATTAACGTACAAATTCAGTAGGTTCACTACCACCCCGAAACCTTAGTCTTGCAGCTTAGCTATACTTCCAGACATTTTTACTGTATCGAAGTAAAGAATTATGTACGCTGTCGGAAAAAAGGAAACTAGACTCCAGGGTTTCTATAAGAAGAAAAAAAATTTCTCTGAACCTTTTCTCTTATAATAGAAACCTTCAGAACATGCTGCATTTATCATGTGATCTCTTCTCTAGTAGCCACCTATCAGGAGCAGACTTGACGTCATGGGGTCGGAAATTTATATACTGCAAATCGAAGAAGTCATGAGTCCCTGACAGGAAGTCGTCAAAGTTGGTGAAATCCTGCTCAAACAGAGTGTTCCAACCAGAAGAAGCGTTGGTTAGAAACTGTGAGATTAGGCAAGGGCCTCATGTTTGAAATAAATGCGAGTGGCAGCACATCCAACATCGGGCCAAGAGGAAGGGCTAAGGACGAAACGAGCACAAGGAAAGGAAAGCTGCGTGAATGTCAGAGATGAGGCAACCAATCACTTAATTTTTGGTCATGGCGAGTCAAGTTTTCCCCCAAAGTGCTTGTGAATCGGATCATTCAAATTTTGCTTAGCATATGAATTGCTCCGTGATCATAGGGAAACGGGTTGCGCCTGAAAAGCTCAAATTCTTTTTAACGCCCGCTCACCTTGATACTTACTATATCAGTGGAAAAGCTAAGATTTATTAAAAGCATTCAGTCTTAGATGAATTACATTACTTGATCTCGTACTTGGTAGCCGGTGATTCCAACTACCTCACAATTTTGTGCATATATAGCGAAACGAACCGACTCTTTCACGATGGAACGCTTAGTCTCGGGATGATTGGTGAAAACTTAATATTCGTGAAAATAATAAAAGCTGATGTAGTGTGTAATCCAGGAAAGTAGCGGGACGGTCACAAACAAATAGGGAAGGGTAACCCTCATTCTCGTGGGCAGTGCACGGTCGCTCTGTTGTTTAGTTGCTGTTTCCAAAACCACTATTGCCGCACAGCTTGATTGTTGGCCTGGTCAGTATATATTCGAATAATTGTTGTACAAATGATAATAGACTCGATGCAGTTGTACATGTTATAGACCTGACAAAGGGCCTTATTATACAGAGAGTTAGCCAGTCAAGATAACACACAGGAGTGCTTACATTCAAGAGAAACAATAGCAAAGAGTGCTGTAAAGGAAAGGAAGCGTGGCCAAACTCTACAATTGGCCAGCTCATCTGTCTCGGCCTATCGTAGCCACGACACCGCCCATTTCCTCAGAAAACGGGAAAATTGGTAGATTAGAGAAGTTCCAATAGGAAATCACGAAAGGCGCGTTTGTCGGATATCCAGTTTCAAAGGAATTTCAGAGATAAAGCTGCCGATGTTGCCGCAGCATTACTATTCTATATCATTTAGAGTTCATCGCAGCCCCCCCCCCTCTCCCCAATATGTGCGCAATGCTTACCTGTTAATCCACCATTTAGAGAGACCGCATGGCTGTTAATTGTAAAATGAATACAGAAAATCCACGTGGGCGCTATTTAAAGCGCTATTTATTGTAATCACACCGCGTTCCTCGCGAGATCCTCACTGCCGAACCAACTAATCCGTCAATTAGTGCGACCAGGGATAATTGGTGTGCGCAAATGAGGCCTAAACACCCTATGAACGCATATAGACCCTGAAAACACTAGCAGAACAAAGCAATGAAATATCATCATGCAGCAGGGCATATGATTAGTGAAAAACCTTGGTCACGCAGCATCATTTGTCGACCAAAATCACTGTGAAACCATAGCTGTTTTCACCTTTTAAAGAAATCCGTACAATCGCACCGATTTCACCCGTAAATGCGGCTTGATTAGGCGCGATCGTAAAACATAAATGTGAGACCAGCTATGTCATCGCACGGATTATGATCGGTGTGAAATCGCAGCGTTTATAGTTGCATAAGTTTGCGCCTGGATTTACGAGTTGGAACGTGCACGAATTACGGCGATAACGATAAATCTCATGTGTTTTTCGCACGTTCCGGCGACATAAACGGCAAAGGTTGCATTTTTAATCGCCAGAGACATTAGCATTAGATCCAACATTTCTCGTTGTTACTTTCTGCATTAGATCCAATATTTCTCGTTGTTACTTTCTAAGTAATAGAAAGGATTTGTGTTGGAGATAACGGAAATGGATAAGCGAAAAAGGCGAAAATAAAACCGCATATATTGACAGAAGCGATAGCGAAGCCTACAAGTCCGGCCGTCTTGCTGACGCCGGACTTCCAGATTTCTATGCTCGCTTCGCTATCATTACCTCAAATGCAAATAAAATTCTGGAAACCTTCCTATATGGTTTGCAAACCTTCATCCTCCAAAAAGTCAACGCTGTACTGAAATTCAGAGATACCCTTTTCTTTTCCACGCAAAGTGATGCTCCTTGGTTGCACTTACGAGCTCGAAACACTTGGATGCAACCGATTCAAAGCAAATGACATACTAAAATAATTTATTTTCACAAATGACATACTAAAATAATTTATTTTCAGCTGGCTGCGGTAATCCAGGTGATACGGGACTACTGGTGTATATATATATAAACAGAAAGAATGTGGGTCATCGGATGTTTATTTCGATTTCTCAGGTTGTTGTTGTATAAAGTTGTTCTTCAATCCCCATAGATGCTCTGTTTCCTTTTTACACTTGCGTTCTGCTAGGAGAAACCAGTTTAGCAGTGATGTTTGGAAAAATCTAGTGCCAACTGATTTTCGCTTTGTAGCCATTTTTTCAAAGACTAGTTGCTGAGTATTAACATAGGCGCGTGAAGTCACTTGAAGTGTAAGTTTGATGCCCAAAATCATGGTCATGAAAATA
Source organism: Ancylostoma ceylanicum (assembly GCA_000688135.1). Taxonomy (NCBI): domain Eukaryota; kingdom Metazoa; phylum Nematoda; class Chromadorea; order Rhabditida; family Ancylostomatidae; genus Ancylostoma; species Ancylostoma ceylanicum. The sequence goes on along the minus strand of JARK01001338.1, from coordinate 3,100,580 downwards.
ATTGTGATCCACGCTGTTCCACAAACTGCCGTTGAGGCTCAAATAATTGATGTGACTGAAGAACGTTTCGAGACAACCCATATGAGCACCTTTCATGGTGACAAAGCGAGAGAAGAACGGAGAAAATGGTGATCAGACTTGCGATCAGCGTGGTGAATAACCTTTGCGAGCATGCTTCAGCCACTTACCAAGCAAAACTCGCGGAAATTAATAGATGGATGGAAAATGGATGTCAGATACGTGATCAGCGTGATGGATTGCCCAAGTGGGCACATTTCTATTTGGATTGGAGAAAAACTGAGAAAACCGATAAAATCGATCGATAAATCCCCCGGATTATATCCGGATCGATAACATCCTGCGGGGAAAAGCCGGCTGGGAAACCCCAGCTGGGCTTGGATGGTGTCCCATGTTCCCCGTACTCCTTCCTTCTCCACCTCTTCAAAATACTCGTTCTCATCATTTGAATCTGGCGCCCACGAGCGCGCCCAGATTTTTGAAAAAATTGTCGTTGCTATGTTTTATCTTGGGTTGGGCAATAAGTTCGTGCGGTTTTTCAGGGGCGCTGGAATTACTGCTTTTCACGAACAACATAAATCACAACAAGTGATTTATGTAGCCCCTTTCCTTCGCTATTGATATTATCAGAGACGAAGCAGCTCCTCGATTTCCTTCTCATGAAAAGCCACATTGTGTGGGACAACCCAATTCGTAACTCTCAACTGCAACTTCTCAGTGGAACTCTAGAAATTGCCCAAGAAAATAACCAAAATTGGGGACGGCTTCAGGCTTGTAGAGGTTGTATGGGTGAGTTTACTTTTTATTCGAGAATGTAGGATACAGTTTTATTGGAAATTGCCCGGAGACGGCGCGCCCTCTGAATGTGAGGGGTCGCCTTCAAAGTTTTTCCGCGGACTGAATCAGTTGAACTTAGTTGTTGCTAGGATTTAACATTCTTACTGGTTCTTCTTTACATCTGGAGCAAAACCTGGCGCGTGAACGTCTCACTCTTCTTCAAACTCAATTCTCAGAATGGGGACATCCTCTAAGCCAAAATTAACCTCTCTGATGCTTGCATCCATTTTTGCGCCATCTTTTCAATGATAATGGTTCCTCTTTCCATGTCTTTGAAATCTGTTGCCTTTGGGTTGCATTCGGTCCATGACAGAAGTCAAACAGTAGAAGTGATCGGAGGCTGTCGTCCTAGTCGAAATGGTGCTTCCCACTCCAGGCGATAGGAAATGAGGTGCGGCGAGAATTGAGGAAATTGGCTTGTATTTTTACAGAGTAAATCAAGGGCTACAAAATGGTTACTGATACGCACTCAAATAAGGTTTGGTTCCCAGCAAGAAACTAAGGTAAAAAACCGCGCAAACTTATTGCCCAACCCAATATATAGATTTGGTGGTTGTCAAGCAACCACCTGGCATTCTGCGAGAGGAGCAGCAAGTATGATTGATTTTGACTGTGCTGCAAACAACTTAGGTACCCAACGAAATAAACATTGTTGAAGTTTAGATATGGTAGGAAGGTGCCATCCCGGAGCCTCATTCAGTATGACAGCTTCTTCGTGTTATAGACAGTGTAGACTCCTGTTTGATCCTTTTCATTGACAAGCTTTCGGTGTTATAACACCATCCTCAGACCTACAATGTAAATCAATATATCTATAGACACTCATACAATCACGATAAACAAGGAGGGTAGAGCGAGTAGAGAGACCAGGCTGAGTGAGTAAGTTGACAAACAGCTCAAAAGTAAGTCAGCGGAACAATGAGAGCTACAGAGGTTGGGACATCAATGACATGGTCACAACCACGACCGCCCTGTGTGATATATCTACTCTCCTTGTTTACCGTGATTATTTGAGTGTCAGTGGATATATTGATTTATATTGCACGCCTGAGGACGGTGTTATTATACCGAAAGATTGCCAATAAAAAAGATCAAACAGGAGTCTACACTGTCTGCAACACGAAGAAATTATCATAGTTAAAATTAGCTTAAGACATCTTTCAATTGTAAACTTTTTGAACCAAGGCAAACTTTTTGAACCTTTTCCACCTTGCTCAACAGAAAATACATGCGAATACGATAAGAATTAGCCACTAAGTCTGAATTCCTCGCCATCCACACTAAAAATTAAAAAAAGCAAAGGAAAAAGTATTTGATTGATTACTAAACAAATTTCAGGCCACTCCCATGGAGGCGGCTCTCCCAGGCATGAGGCGACTTTCAGACGCCACCCCCCTCCACCTAGGCCGTCCACGTGCGTGGAGCTCCGCGAGCGGCCTTGGACACTGAAAGAGATGGAGAATTCGGTAAGAAACAACTTGAATGTATTCATGTACGTGGGTGAAAAAAAAGCAAGGCTGGTGCCGATGCACTTCTGATCCGAAAATGAACCACTTCGCTGCCTTCTCGTACTCTTGGACGCCGGCGCACCCTCATCCCAATGTTGGACTGTCTCCATGCGTTCCCATACTACTAGGCTCCTGCGCACCTCAACCACGGCGTTGAGCCAGCCTCCTAGCGTTTCTCATAGAAATGAATTAGATGCCGCCATAAATGCCAACATGTCAGGAAGCAGAAATGCCAAAATGCCGGGAGCACCTCCTGACGGGATGGCATCTCCACATCACGTCATGGAGTACATTATTGCAGGCCCAAATGTCTCATCTCTTCTCAAGCACGTGGAAATCAGTACACGAAGGAAATCGGGGTTCACCCTATGTTCGGATCAAAGCCTCCTAGGAAGGTCAAACTGAGACCGTCCACAACAGTGGATGCTCACCCATGAAGCGTGGCAACAGCTCACCTAAGGTAGGCGCCACAATCTCGTCATGATAATTCGGAATTGTAGCCCGCAGAACTTTTAAAAAAGTTTTGGATAACCACAAGATATCTACGAAATAAATAGTGCCAGATATGTAGTTCATCGCAGTGACCAACGAACTGGCTCCAAATCAATAATTCTGCGAGTTTTGACTGGGTGGCTCGGATGCGGTGTAACCCACTTGCCACTAATGCAAGCCACTAGGAAAGCAGCGACACCACTAAACACGTGAGAGTTAACGGATTTGCTCCTCCGGTTTTGTTTTCGCATTTGGATTTATTATCCTTTTGAATTATAACTAATGATGAGGGATTTGAGAGGATGAATTCCATATAGTTTTGAATTTCAGGCTCTAGCAGAAACGACAGAGCGGAACAGTCTGGCACTATTAGAAAAGTATGCCAACTCATTTCACTCAACTGAATTTGATCAAAGCAACGCAAAGGCATTCGGCCACTTTGCATCGAAGTTATCGAAGTATGTTCGGCTATAAAAGTTTTGACTTTTCTGCGAATGGTTGAACCAATAGCAATTCAGCAATGAGGGCTACATCTCTAGATAATTTGTGTACAATCACGAACAAAAGGCTGAAGAGGGGGTGCAAATTTCCGTTTGTTAACAATACTTCGTTTGTGTGTTTATTCTTCTTTTTATATCATATTGTTGATATAGTACAAATTGGAAAAAAAACAATAAAAAATAGAGGCAGGAAATATCAGAAAGTGCATATAAAGTAGCGAGCAAAAAGATTGCGACTGTAGGTTTCACACCCATAACATCTTTAAAAAAAGAGCAGATAAGTTAAAATTTTCAAGGGAGTTTTAGATAATCATGCAGAGTAGAAATAAGCTTATATGTGGCCATTTCGTTGACCACTCTCTTTCCGTGGAAGAAATCTCATCCTTATCGAGTCGAAATTCGCCCCTTGGTGGCATCCACATTATCCCACAAAATGAGTTCTCTCGGCTGGGTCTCGACCAGATTCGTGTTCTTTATAACAAAATGAACTTATTTGAAATTCTCCGCTCTTTTTTGGGCGACGTTGCGGGAGAGAAACCCAAATTTGCAATCTACTCGCTACTGTGATGTGCTGTCCATGGAAAATTTTCTGCACGAATCGGGAACACTTCTAAGAATTGCAGAATGAGTTTGTCGTAAGTGTGAAAGCGCCACAGAACGTGGTTTCTTCCCTTCCACGGAAGCATCGCTATTCTCTTCTTATTGTCATCAAAGTGGTTTAATCTGTCAATGCTCCGGTGTCAATCTACATTTGAACGTTCTAGTTTCCCGGCGTATATAAACACCACAACTAGCATTATATGTGTTCAGACTCAATAGTCTCACTTTCTGCATCATTGGTTCTCGTTAAAAAGTATTTATCTAGTAGTAACAATTGACGCAAACGACCTTCTCGTTCCCTCTCTCATTTACTTAGTTACTTTCCCATTTATTGATTTATACTGCACTCGCTCACTGGCAGAACCATTCACTTGTTCATCTGTTCGACACCCCCAAAACTGGGCCTGTTTAGGCAATGCTTGCGATGATCCATCACGAGAGAATATTTGGAGAAAATCGCGCAAAAATACACCAATTTGCCACATAGAGAGAAACCAATTAGCAAGATAATCCGTAATGCAGGAGAAAAACAAAGAGAGAGAATAAAAAGTCTCAGATTGTTTTGCCGATGAAAATCATACATACAGTACTGGTAAAGATGGGATCTAAACTAGAAAACCAAATTCCCTCATAGGAGGTTATTGACAACATCCACTCGACAAATTTGAAAAGAAGTCAATGTCTAATATAGATAGGCAGGTTTTCCACAAGGTGTTAGACTCGTTTTCACACCGTAAATTTCACTCGGACGGGCACAGTGCAAAAATAAAACACGGAAGATAATAACAAAAGATCACTTGTGAGTTTGAGCAACTACAGCATACTAGACTACCAAGGATCCTACAAGGAATATGGCCGAATTGCTGAACGGCGCGACTTCGGGTGATAGGTGTTGACCGCAGACCAGAAGTAGCCATGGGCTTGCAGGACGCGGTTATCTCCAGGGTATGAACTCTTGAGTATGGCAGTGATGGATGCAGCCAATACGAGAAGACCGTAGCAATACCACCAGGAGAAACGGCAATCATTGCAGGAAACCCTAAAGGCAGAGGCCCACCTCATTTTCGTGGGTTAGGTAATAGCAGGTTCAGCATCTACTCGGCATGCTGATTCCAGCGGTATGCACGAATTGTCTCAAAGTGGTCTTCAAAGTCGTTTTCCAGTACGGGGCCTATAACAGTTTGCTGACCCGATTTGACGTGTGAATCCGTTGATCTTATCGATCGGACACGCCAAGACTCGTTTGCCAACGTTACAGCCGTTGCGGGCAGCCAGCACAGCTAGGAACGATCCACTCCCAGCTCCAAATTTTACCCACTGCGACCCCTTCGAGAACGGGGCTTGCTCGCTTTTGTTTCTGTTGATGTACCTTACTGGGACTGTCATGACGAAAAGATCCAGGGAATGTTGCTATCTTCAACATACGGGACCAGGTGGTCCCCTGCCTTTAACGGCCACGTAGGAGTGAGAAAGGACGTCTACAGGGAGCCAAGGTGGCTTCGAAAGTAGAGTGCATTCTCGACTACCCCGAGTTTCATAAGAGTGGAAGCAGAAGTCGTGAACGAAGAGGAGGAGGTTCGGATCAAGGGGGTGGAGGCTAAGAGAGGAGGAAGATGCTGTGACTTCTCACGTACAGATCCCACCTACTACGAACTTCGATAGGATATGACAAAGAGCAACCCACAGTATCCTTGCGGCAGCTCACTATGAACTCGGGACTACCAAACCAGATCGACGGAAAATTGACAGAAAGACTTGGCTTTAGATGGAGAAAAGAAGCATCTATACTTTCTCCTTTGCAGTAGAACAGCAAAAAACTGGAGAAGTGACCACAAAACGAGGTGGCTGCGAAGTGCACTGTAGACTCAGCAAAAGCGGCTCATAGCAATAGGATTAGTAAGAAGTTAGACTACAGGGTCCGCCATAAGTTCTTGCACACCACTGACTGGTTAACGAAATTCTCCAACTTGAAGTGCGGCTTTGTATCCGGACACAGCACTACCATCTTAACCGCCTATCTCCTGATCGAAAAACATCGCGAAAAGGAAAGATCGCTGCATCTAGTCTTCCGGAAAAAGCCTTCGGTCGCATTTCACACAAGATCACCTGGTACACACCGCTAGTTCACAGCATTTCCGGAATGATGGAAATCTCATACCAGTCGGCGTACACCATTCCTCTCTCTCCGTTCCTATTCATCGTTGGGATGGGCAATATCATGGAGGACCTTCAGAAATCAACGCCTTGGACACTGTTGTACGCAGACGAAACGATGCTCGGCATCAAAGACACGGTGAAAAAAAAACCAGGGACTACAAAGCTGTTGAGGTCATAAGTTCTTCGAACATAACACGAAATTCTGTGAGGGATCCTCCGAAAAAAGATAATGGTAATCTCATAATTCCATGTAGCACGTAGATACTCTGCTTGCTCATCACCCTATTGTTGAGAAAAACCTTGTGTTCCGATGAGGCAGCTCAGCAGCGACGCAGAATGTCACATGGAAACAACAGAACAATCCAGGCGATAGTTTTTATTTTTCTTTTTTATTTTGGGATGGGTATGATGGGAAGGAATACGGAATATTAGGAACTAATCAATAAACTTTGAAAAAAAAAGCTAAAAAGCAGTTGCTGTTGTTCGAAAGCCCTATGGTTACGAATTTTAATGACCACCGGCCAAAAACTCTCGTGTCATTGCAGCTCTCCGACTTAAGAGAAAAGCAAACACCCATACAAATTTTGGCTTTCATATATACAGAAAAATAAAAACGAATCAACAAATAGATGAGATTGACAGATTGATAACGTACAACTAGATGAGATAGAATGGAAAGTGAAGGGAATTAAAAACCTACTAAATACAGTAGTTTTGAGAGTTTTGCCGACTATTCTTAGGGTGGGGGAGTGGAGTGGCGATAGCGCCCATACTCTTAGTTCGTTTTTTTTTTCTCAATAAACATTGCTAGTTTGAAATCAGATGCATGAGTGAACAAATGAACGAAAGAGTGAGTGGATGAGTGAATGAATGGACGAATTAACTATTTAATTAATTGATGATGTGAGTGAATAATTCACCGAATAAGAGTGATGAATAAGAAAAATATAAAGAGGATTTGCAAGGTAAGATCAACGATGCTAAGTAAGTGAACACACGATACTTGTTCATGATGATATAAATATGATGATAAATGTTGGGAGAATGCGTACCATTTTGGGAGTTGGCATTATTGCGAATATAGAAGAACAAATTTAGGGTGATGCTCCCCCCCCCCCCCCCCCCC
>JARK01001338.1:3072339-3083051 GCA_000688135.1 Ancylostoma ceylanicum | reverse complement strand
GTAAGCATAGCGGAGTCGCTGTCTCTCTCTCCACATGAAATGATTTTCTAGAGATCATTCTATTCTACCTAGACTAAGACTAGGTTCCACACATTCATAATACACTACAGATTTAGTCAGGAACCTCCAAAACAGTCAAAAGCAGTCCTACTCGATAATACGGTTGTTACCACGCTGTTGGTGGGGCTAACAAGGAATGGTTTACAATTAATACGGTTGTTACCACGCTGTTGGTGGGGCTTACAAGGAATGGTTCACAATAAGTTCCTGAGCAGGCCGACAACTGAGTTCTACGCTGCTTGCAGTGAAATCGGAACGGTTGTAGGCAAGGGGTGGGACCGCAGCGCGGACTCTTTGGTTGTCTGCTGCACCACTCGAGGCAGCAGAAAATCACGACGTTTCGGTTTTCCTCCGTGTATCTGCCAAGCAGGTCCGCAGACCCGGTGCAACAGACAACCACAGCACCCGCCCCGCGGTTTCGCCCCTTGTCTACAACCGTATGGAGTTCAATGTAAATCCAGAAATATGTGGACGCCATCTCCAAAAAAAAAAACGAGCAAGTGGCACGACAACGCTCACAAGCATAATGCAAAAGCAAGTCACAAGAACATTAAAGATCTTGGTTGGCAAGTAGTAGCTGGTACTGTCGCACTATCATTTTTCCTTAAAGAAACCGTAAGTGAGGCTTATTAACCAACACAAACTCAAAAACAAGGGGGTAATTTTTCCCCTTGTCCGCTGCTTTTTGAGTTCTGATAGAAAGAAATAGAGAAGCTGGCTTAAAAATTGACGAAGGCTGGACAATGATGGTGATTATATCATTGATTAAGACTTTGTTTTGATGCAGCTGCCTTAAAGACCGGTGAAGGCTGGACAAAAATGGAGAATATATCATTGATGAAGACTTTGTTTCAATGAAGAAAGTAATTTTCAAAATATAGTTATGGTTGTTGCAGAAACTTTACACCAATCCAATATGCATTTAGCCATGCTGAGTCCATGTGCGGATGACTCGATATTGGATCAGACGGTCAATTGTGCATAGAACGTGGCTATTCACCGGTACCACTAGCTCTATTCCACACCATCGATTCTTTGGTGGAAAAAGAAAAGGCGGGTAATTGCTATTCAAAGGAGCGGAAATTTGCCAAAAAATGGGCTGACCGGTCAGTATTGCAGTGTTCGCGTGGTGTTGTCGAGCGCTAAGCCGGGTTTGAACTTGAGAGACCATCTGTAATCGGCTTCCACGTGTTATTACTGCTCTGCGCTTATGCGATATCGGATTAAGGGGCCTCTGGTGATGAGTCCTACCCCCCCCCCCATCATGCCACGTGAAGGGGATGCGGGGACAGGAGCGGGGACAGGAGTGGGTGAATGGAATAGATGTTTTGAATCAACTCCTCACAAAAGTGACATTGTACCTACATACCCATCATGTCCACCTGAACAAACAATAAAAAGTAATGCTGACAGCGAATACATTCGTTAAACATGGAAGATGATAGGTGTACGCAGCTGTAAACGAATGGCGATCAGGCGATCATAGAAATTCTTCTTGAATACAAAGCGTGAACTATAAATACACAATCAAAAAGCAATATGAAACATTTTCGGGAGGTCTTATTTGTATTTTTATTTGAGTTATAGCTAGCGAAGAAAAAAGCATTATATATAATACATCTGCTAGAAAGAAGCGAATTGAACGAGAAACAATGTGTGAACTTTGTCAAAGACAGGTCTGACCTCATTAATTGAGGCTGCCAAGAACCACGGTATACGAGAAGCATCTTGAAACCATCTAGAACCCTGTTTTCTGAAGGATTGCTTGACCGTGCGATTTGAGATACTCGGCTACTGTTGGAAATAACCGATCAGAAATCAATTGCATTCACAGTTTGTTAGATTCGGAATAATGTGCCTCCGCAACGCTCACCCTTCATCCATAGCTTTACCTGATCGAAGTTGATTTCGTTCAGCAGTAGAGGAGAGCAGTTATCATTTCAATTTCCCTTCCAAGTCCTCAAAACGGAGGAGACCCCAATTTTGCCCTACCTCCCCTCCCGCCTTGGGCGCATGTGGCGCAGTGGTAAGAGGCTCGCTGCGCACGCACACGGTCGATGGTTCGATCCCGCGCCCGTGGCCAACCAAGCCGTCCATCCCTCCGGGGTCGGTAAATTGGTACGAGAAGAGTCTGGGAGGATGAAGCACTGACTTGGTTCATCGGATGCCCCCCGCAAGTCATTGTATAGGGCACATATGCATTCAACGCCTCCACGATGCTCAGATGAAGTCGAATGCGTGGCGCATCCCTCGTGACGGGATTGAGCAACGCCAACCACTTTATCCTTTATCCTAACCTCCCGTCTAAATTCTGCGTCCGCCATTCAGGGAAGGTAAAGGTTGCTGGCAAATCTACTGGACAATACACCTTTGTTTTCAAAGCGGTAACACGTGCTAGCTAGATGTATCAAGAACTACTAGCACAAGGACTACAAGCAGAAACCAATATCGGTTTTACCCCTGTAAACTAGAGCGTTGCATTCAAAAAAATTTTTTTTGAGTATTTGAATATTCGAAAAAACGGATATTTCGTGAGCGCTGAACATTCGAATATTCGAATAATCGAATAATTTGAAAACATCGAACATTCGAGTATTCGAATAATGCGAATATTCCACCTCTTTGAATACTCGGATATTTCGGACAAACGATCATTCGGATATTCGAATAATTATTCAAATATTATTCTATTCGGTTCGTGAAAACAGAAAGATTTCTCGCCCATTTCGGTGTATCTCCTCCTATATAAACACTAGTAAGGGTACAGATTTTTCGAGGGTCAGACCACAAGAGTCTTGCGAAATCATGTGCATCTTTTGAGTACGCAGCGCATAGGCAATGTTGTAGAAAGATGCGCAGAGGTCAGACGGCTAAGCGATTTAGGGAGTCAGGTAGAGTCAGATCCTCGCGAGACCCGCACTTTTGGCATCCTCGCACATTGGGTGACTCATATCTCCACTGGCGGTCTCGCAGAAAAAAAGGTCGAAATATTGATGCATGTGGTGGAACCTTTTCAAGAAAGGCTGATACCAGATAAAGAATTGAAGGACAACGTTAGCAAGGCGTAAAAAATCATGAGGAGGATAGTGTTTTTGAGCCCAGTTAGGGAATAGTTTTGCTCTTTCAAAATTTTTCTGAGGACGTCTTCGATCAAAGCTTGTGCTCAAACATCAAGTGGCTGCATCACCCCACTTTCCAGCGTCGTGAATTAGCGCTACTTTTAATTGCGCCGAGAATATGTTAAAACTCAAAGTCGAGTTGAGGTGAAGCACAACCATTCAGAAGAACCAAGGCAATGATGGGTGGGGCCACCGCCTTTAGCATGCTGTCAGTGGTGTGGTGATAAATGCATGTAACAATATGTCCTAGTTCAATAGTTGCAACGCAGGAGTCCATCTCTTGTATTTAGTGTACCACGGCTTTGCGTCCTTGTTTGGTCACGTGATGTACACGGTGCATCACGCCATCTCCTCACATTGGAAAATGAATTTTTGTTACCTGGACTGGACGGCTCTTTCACACAAACAACACATTATTCAGCAGAGAAAGCTACATATGGGATGGGCCTGGTAAGAGCTCTTTGATAAAATTTCAAATCACTCACAATCAGACAAATCCTCGCTGGTCACGCGCACCTCTTTGAAGTCTACACATGAAGCGAGCCTTGCTACGCTTCACGCGGAGCAAAAGGAAATAGTACAGTTTTGAAAACGTAGGTCGGTAAAGTTGCTTGCTTCTGCCGGACCGAACTTTGGAAAGCGCGAAGCAGACGAAGGATGGTTTTCGCGGTACGCAGACGACGAGAGACGCTCGCTCGGCGCGCGCGGCAACACACCTTCCCTGCGAGGAAACCTGCAAGAAATACGAAGCACCATCAGAGGGACTTCGCCAGTCGGTACCACTTATAGTATGGAGTCTTCAGATCGACAGACCAAGTCTATCTACTCGCTAGCGCCTCTGTATGGGATGGCATAGCAAGCATTTTTGCAGAGGTGACCACGACCACCAGGAGGTGAGGGTGGGCATGCACCACCATGACACCCATGAGGTGGGCTCCCGTCGTCAAGGGCAATTCATATTGGATGCGTGCGACTGACGCGCGTATGTCCAGATGATGAAGAATAGAGGCTAGTCGCATCGCAATCGCAGCTAAGTCGCACGCGTTTACGGAATCGCGATGTCCGCGCGTTCTTTTCATTAAGAATTTCATGCCACGTTGACCGGTCTTCACAGAAAATCTTTCGCAAATGGATGCTTGCGTCTGATAAGTCACATCTGGTGTAAATTGCCCTTTAAATGATCTGAGTTTCCTGTCGAGGTTGGTCATCATCCGGTATTGACCGGTTGTGACGTGATCGCTGATCACGCTCGGGTTAGCTGGGTGCTCTCACTGAGTTCGCTGGGCGCGCGCGGCAATCTCGCTGGCAGCGCAGCCAATCTGGCTAGCCTCGTGGCCTCACCTGCGCGGCCAGCGAGATTATCATGCGTGCCGAGCGAGGGTTTGCCTGAGGAGGTACGGCTTGGAAATCCGAATTCATGGCACAGCCATTTGACAAGTTAGGAAAATATCGCTGCAGTACAACTGCTCTACCAATAGCTGCCGACCGACCGAGCGGCTGCTGATCACCTGCCGGAGCCCGGCCCATCACCGCATACCTGCCAAGCTGCAGCCCATCACCGGCTGGGAGCTTTACCACATTTGTGGCCGGCCGAGAGAAAGCTCATTGCTGGTCGACTCGGTCGACCATGATAAGGGCAATTTATACTAGACGGCAATTTATACGCGTATGCGCGTGCGTCTATCTAATGAAGGATAGGGCTAGTCACATCGCTAACGCAACTTCGACGCACGCGTTTACGATCTCTCGGTGGCCGCATGTTATTTTTTTCATTGAAGATTACACCCCCCGTTGACTGGTCTTCATTGACAATCTTCCGCTTAAATTGCCCCATAGCCTTCCGGCCGGCCCGGTCGACCATGATAGCATTCCGGCCGGCCCGGTCGGAAGGTGGGTTGGTGATAGTAGGTAAGTGATAGAGGATGAAGGCACTGGCCGAGTGGATAAAGCAGCGGACCCTCACTCTCAAAAACAATGAACAGGTTGGTTTGAATGTTGCCCATAGAAAGTTAGCCCTACGGAAAACATTGCAAGAAGCCGTCTTTTCTTATTTCTGCTAAAAGTCTGCGGACTCGCGTTGTCTTTGTACCCTGGTTGATCACCATGGATCTGAAGTGACTCGGAACTCTCCTGTAGGAGGCATTGGGCCGATATGGCTGAAATTCTCACATAATGGGGGCCAGTTGATGGGAAATCCTGAACAACGCTGCCCTGAGCACTCGATTTGGAGCAGTAGTGCCTCCACCCACTCGATTAGAGCAATTCCGGCCGAGCGGGGCTCCTATCACCAGCTGGCCCTCTTGCCATTGCCGGCCGAGCCCCAACCCGGTGGCCCCCGGTCGGTATAGGCGAAGTGGGTTGGCCGAATGAAGTGTCTGAGAGTTTGTGTGATGAGATGCACATATAAAATGGCAGGGATCTCATACCATTTAGATGTTTCACGAATGAAGTGTTCCTCTCTCTATCTGAACCTGGTGAAGTGGTGATAGAGATAAAAGATGAAGGCACCTCTAGAATACGAAATCAGACAATATCTATAGGGCAATTTATACCAGATGCGACTATCAGGCGCATACATCCATTTGCGAAAGGTTTCCAATGAAGACCGGTCAATACGGCATGAAATTCTCAATGAAAAGAAAGTGCGGGCGTCGCGAGGCCGCAAGTGCGTGCGACTGCTATGCGACTGCGATGCGACTAGCCCCTATTCTTCATCATATAGTCGCACGCGCGTCATTCGCTCGCATCTGGTATAAATTGCCCTTATGTTGTAGGATCTTGATTGCTATGTGTTTGAGGTGATCTAGAATGTTTGATCTACTATTGATTTTTGTGGTCTATTCTGGAATGTTCTGGAAGCTCACTTCTAGGGGTATATAGACCCCACCGTTGTCACTGTATTCATTCGTCTTATTCATACGACTTCCTCGCATGTGCTGTATGCTGGTTCTTCTAATAAACTGCTCAACTACGACTACCGGACAACCACAACAATCTACTTCACGAACGAAAAAAAAAACACACTGTAGTCGCTACGTTACAGTTGATAGGAAAATACCTTTAAGTTGTGGATTTTGCGAACTCTTTTCCTCAGATTGAAAAAAAACGTTTCCCTGTGGTTGTGTGATACACATGGTACGTCATTTCGCGAGGCCAAAAATTATCGATTAACCACGCCCATTCGCCACGCGAAAATTTGCCCGGTCCGCAAAATGTGTAAAAAAACAGGCTTACAAAACACAAGAAACTGCAGCAAAATCAAAATCCCATTTTAAACATTGAAAAGCTCCAAAACATCAACAGCTAGCTATGACTTGTTTTTGGAGGCTCTTCTACAATCAATCTAGTGCTAATGAAGGGCTTATCGGGGACAGTGGATATAGCAATGGGTAAATTAGTAGTGGATGTGATCGTTATCAAGGAATTAAAGATTTTACCATCGCTGTTGTAGATGTACTCTGCGCTTCGTTGAGGTAATCGCTGTACTCGTGCAATACTAAATTCGCGAGTGTTTCCCTATTTTTCTCCACTAGATCAAAACAAAGAATTATTTATCCTTTTTCGACTATTGTTTTCTTGCCCACTTCATATAAAATTTTCTCGCAGGCACAGGCTCCCGTATCTCCAAATAAGTCCTAAATTGCCAATCACTAGATTTAATTGGGCGCATTTTTGATGCTCGATTGAGTAATCTATCACAATTCTAATTAAGGGGGATGCAAATTGGAAACTAGCTTCAACAGTTGATTGGCAGATTACATGGAAGATGATAATTAAAGTAAACTTGGAGCTGGTTACAAATCTGATGACGGCATCGGATTTGCAAATGGACCATCCGTATATCCACATAGTTTGATATCTCAAAAAATGAAAGCAAATTCATGTCGCGCTTTAAGGTGATCGGAGTCTTAGTTCTGAAGTGAGTCACCAGGGTCTCATGCTGAAGGTCGCGGTCATGTGTACACTTCATAATGTCGGAGAATTTAATAACAAGAACAGAAAAAGAAAGGATAAATTAGCATAATCGGAGTGATGGATTCTCACGACTAACATGAATGATTCTAACGCATACGTGAAGGCATTCGAGAAGCACACATCGCATTGTTTCGCTCTTCTCTTCAAACGAGTTTTATTAAGAGTTGGTACTTACCTAGCTACGTATCTCTCCCAGCCTTCGAAAACTTCAGAAGACATATCGCTTTTGAGGGATTCCAACATTTTTCTCTCTGTTGTAGAAAAACTTCTTTTCTCGAATAATTCTAGCCCTTTTCTACTACATGTCTTTCTAGAACTCTTTTAAATATAACTGTTAGGTTGGTATAGATGAAACGTCGCTCTTTGGAAATTGGAAATGGAAATTTATTATAACAACAATACTATGTACCACCGTCTTAATCCAAAATATAGTCTCCATTGTTATCGACGACTCTTCGCCATCTTTCGCTAAGAAGTTGGATCACCAGATGGTGTGGGCAATCCTCGAAGAGATCGCTATGTATGCTATGAAAGGACGGGTAATCGCACCAGCTAAACTCCCTTAACCGGTTTCAAGTTCGAATTTTCATGTCGTAAATAGAACGATAGAAATGCCCAATCAGGAACAGACTTTTTTTTATTAATCTTCCAATAAAAATAACTTGTTATTCTCATGTTCGTTAGATGTGAATATAACCTCTTGCTGCTTTTTAGCTTGCAACTTATAGTCAACTCCAAGTGTCCGTAGACAAGAGTTGGGGCCGCGGCGCGGTTTTCCTCCGCGTCTCTGCCCTGCATTCCACGCTGAATCCGTACAACAGACAGCGAGAGACCCGCGCCGCGGCCCCAACTCTTGTCTACGGACTTTTGGAGTTGACTATATGTCACCTTGAAATTTTTGGCAATGTGCCCTATTTCTCTCTTCTTCTGCAATTTTCTTCTTCTGTAACACGTTTGTCATCCTTTCTTGAACTATTATATTTTAGATTGTTCAGTATTTAGGCTCAGGAAACAAAATGTTGAACGAAAAAGAAAACAGTATCTTCTCTTGGGCTTCAGTCGAGGTTGATAAGCTTCTAGTGCTGGTCAAAGAAGGTGGTGAATTATAAAAGTAATGAGACATTCATCATCTAAGTTGA
Organism: Ancylostoma ceylanicum; assembly: GCA_000688135.1. Lineage (NCBI taxonomy): Eukaryota > Metazoa > Nematoda > Chromadorea > Rhabditida > Ancylostomatidae > Ancylostoma > Ancylostoma ceylanicum. The sequence continues at coordinate 3,074,758 of JARK01001338.1, read as the reverse complement.
TGTGGATTTTCCTGACCCAATAAATAAACCATTTTACAGATGAAGAAAGCAGCTCCAAAGCGGTGTAGAAACTATTCACAAAAACACTGCAAGTGGACCTTTGTTCACACTCAAATGTTTGAAGAAAAATGTGAATGATACGAATTTTTCGTGTTTTTGTTGAATTGGAGCAATTTCGCAATTTCTCAAAAAGCAAATAAATACTCACGATTGCACAATAAACTCGTTTGCATAGCAGAATCGAGGATATTAGTTATTTATTACTTGCTACCTAGCAAAACACGCATCTGGGAACGGCTCACGTGAAAACAAACAGATTGCAGTTCGCTGCGTAACGAATGCCGGAAGGCCAGCATATACGAAACTATTCAATTATTACGCATAACCTACCGACGATTGCATCTAGCAGTCTGGAAATAGATTTCCAGAAGTCATGCTTCCATACTCAGGTAAGTCCAACACTGGATTGTTAGGGATAGGGAATACCTAACATCCAAAAATCCAGTGTTGGATTTTCCGCGCATGCCTATGCTCGCAGAAAGTGGCGTTATCCCTAGCGCCATTTACCTACATATCATGGAACGCATGTACTGAATTATTTCGTACATTGTGGTTCTTCCGAAACAGATTCACGAAGTTGCCCCACGTCATTGCCCTGGCTTAGTCACTGGGAATTGCTGGCCTTACTACTAAACATACGCTGTGGCATGTGAATTTCCAGTTCTTTTTTTTTGTTATTTTCCTATCACTCCCAAGAGTTCCCTCAGAGCGCTATGTTCCACGGTTCTGAATTCAGTTGTTTGTAAGCGCATCCACGTTGATGCATTAAATAAATAAATAAGTATGCATGCACGGAAGTCTCTCAGCAATGGTTCAGAACTTGGCAGTGCGGCACGAATGAATGAATGAATGAATAAATGAATGAATGAATGAATGAATGAATGAATGAATGAATGAATGAATGAATGAAATGAATGAATGAATGAATGAATGTGAATGAATGAATGCGTGAATGAATGAATGAATGAATGAATGAATGAATGAATGAATGAATGAATGAATGAATGAATGAATGAATGAATGAATGAATGAATGAGGGAATGAATGAATGAATGAATGAATGAATGAATGGAGCGAATGAATGAATGATTGAATGAATGAATGAATGAATGAATGAATGAATGAATGAATGAATGAATGAATGAATGAATGAGACGAATGAATGAATGAATGAATGAATGAATGAATGAATGAATGAATGAATGAATGAATGAATGAATGAATGAATAATGAATGAATGAATGAATGAATGAATGAATGAATGAATGAATGAATGAGACGAATGAATGAATGAATGAATGAATGAATGAATGAATGAATGAATGAATGAATGAATGAATGAATGAATGAATGTGAATGAATGAATGCGTGAATGAATGAATGAATGAATGAATGAATGAATGAATGAATGAATGAATGAATGAATGAATGAATGAATGAATGAATGAATGAATGAATGAATGAATGAATGAATGAATGAATGAATGAATGAATGAAATGTGGATGAATGAATGAATGAATGAATGAATGAATGAATGAATGAATGAATGAATGAATGAATGAATGAATGAATTACGTAAACGGATGAACCAACACGGTCGTCAGCCCTCGTGAGTACTACATATTAAGTAACAACAGTCAGGAAGAAATTGGAAAGAAGGGTTATATCCAAAAATTGTTGCAAAAAAGAAGCAGCGAGGTTAATCCGACGTCTAAAATTTCCAAGCACTGTTGAAATCTGTCCAAAAAATGATTTTTTTTCTCCATTTTTGTAGGCAACAATATTTGAATAATACCGGATTTCAATACATGTTTCATGAATTTTTCAAACAACACATTTTATTTGCATTTCTATGTACACTTTCCGTTTTAAGCCTACTCTGTGACCCTTTTCGTGAATATTCGAAATCGCCGTCAACGATAGCAACCACTGTTCAACAACAAGTATTAGATTTGCATGGAATATTTTGGAAAGCGACAAACAATGATTTTTCATTCGCCAAACAACGTTTAATATTAAACAACGTGACAAGTTGTCGCTCTGCAGAGAGCTCACGTCAAGCAACATGAGCACGTTGGCTTTCATCGAGGGGCGTTTTTCAGTGGCTGCCGATTAGAAAAAGCGGCTTAATGAAGAAGGACAGGAATAAATAAAGCGCAGGCTTCGCGGAATCCGATGCACTCACGGATGTCGATGCCCCACGCCCTCATATGTAGTACTACATATGCCGCTGAAGGATAATTCTTCGGTAAAAAAGGGTTTTTTTTAAAGAAAGCTGTTCCTGTAATCCTGAAATGTTCTTTTCCCAAAAGCTAAGGGTGTCTAGAATGGAAATATCCTTGGTGTTTCAACAGTTCA
>JARK01001338.1:3047013-3062594 GCA_000688135.1 Ancylostoma ceylanicum | reverse complement strand
CCCCCACCCTTTCCTGCACCTCTCCTCCCTCTCCAGACTAGACATCTCCTCTACGTTAGTAGTGATACCAGATTACCAGTGACTCAAGCGGATTATTCAGCTCCGGATATCTCACTTTTGATCAAAATATTCCTGCTTGTGACCGTGTTTTTATGTGAAACCCGGTCACGAGCAGAGACGGTTACCAACAATTCGCAGTGCCCTCTACTAACCACCCCTCCTCCTTCCCCAGACATCTCCTGTAAGTCTTTACTGGCAGCAGATTACCAGATATTTAAGCGGATTATTTAGCTCCGGATATTTCACTGCTGATCGAATTATTTATGCTCGTGACCGGGTTTTCAAGTGCTTTGATTTTTTCCATTATGTCACTGTAGAATTCCTTCCGAACTGGAAAAACATTCAATGAATGTCATGGAACTGACAAGGAAATGGTCGCCACAAAAGGAAAATAAATGGAAGTTTCCTGGAATTATTCCAGAAGTTGCATGATCACAGATCTCTGCCGTCGCAGTGGAAATATAGCAGAGCCAGCAGGTGGAAATCAGCCGCATGGAGGCTCATATAGTATGATTTCCGTCGACTAATTAAAAGAACGCCTCTGCAGGCTGCGACGGAAATAACACGTTCAAAATGATGAGAAACGAGAGAGCGTGTGTCTGGTGGAGTGTGCCAGACACACCATACGAGTAACATTCAGCAAAATGGGCCTGAAGGAATTCCAGGAGCTGCAGAGCGCAGAGAAGTAGAGCGTGAGAATAAACACACTGACGCAGACACTCGGACGGCACATACACACACGTATACACACAGTGGCCCCTAATTGGAAAATTCATCGGCAACTCGGAATAATGCATGAAGCGACGTCGAAAACACGAGGGGAAATAATAAATAAATTCATGAATATCCGAGTGACGAGATGAGAAATTCACGAGCAAATGCAGTATTCAGCGGCTGTCGGACGCGGTGGGGAACGAAGGAGCCGAGTGGAAAAAGAGCGCTAAAATATGGATGGAGCGAAGAATGTGCGAGTGGTGTGGATAGGAACGGCGACGGCGGCGCGTTCCGCAGCGGAGCCGCCACCGCGCCGCGGGGGATCGGATATGTACTTCCGGGACGCAGTGCTGTGAGATATGTAGTGGTGAAGCTCGTTGTTCAAATCTGAACTTCAGGAACCTGTCATGAGGGGAGACCGTGAGGAAATCCAGAGGATCAATCATTATCTTCTTGCTGATGAATCTCATTCCACATGTAGCCGTATTTCTGCGCGGGTTGGCCCCGGGCCATGTGTGGCCAACTGAGCCATGTGTCGTGGCCTCGTATTCCGAGCGCCACGCGCAAACCTTGAATACTCGCAGGGCCATGCATGACTTGCTAATTTTGATAGGACCATACGTTCCAACCTTTCAGTTTTTTCAGGAATCCGTCTCCGTCCTTGCAATTCATAACAGTTTTGGAGAAGGTGTGATCATGAGATCAATTACCGTTTATTGTAGACAAGCTCACTTGCCGATTCGAGTTGGTTTTGTTTTGATTTCAGAAAAACATTAACGAACTGGATCGTTAAATTTTTGAACAAGAATACGGCGTTGCGGTTGGGAGGACATTTAGAGACACATCTTCTTCTCTCGATACTTTGGACGAGGAGCAGTTCCGGAGGCGCTACCGTCCTACAAGGCGCTTATTCGTCGTTTGCTGTTACTGAGGAAGGGATCAATTTTGTTGACGGGGCATGCAGTACTCTTCCAATAGTGTTGGTACGACCGAAACGACCAATTCTACGTGATAAGGGCGATTTGTACCAGATGCGTGCGTTCAACGCACGTGCGTCTGTATGATGGTCTCTAGGCTCAGTCGCAGCCCTGACACACTTCCGACGAAAGCTGTACGAACGCGTTTGCAGTCTCGAGCTGTTCGCAACGACAGCATCTTCATGAAAGATATACATATGATCCACGTTCACCAGCAGAAATATGTGTATGCCTCCGATGCGCGACTGATGCGCGCATCTAGTATGAACTGCCCTTCTGACAGGGAGGGTATCCTATGCGTGGAAACGCCTCTCACACCCTACTTTGGGTGATGAGTTTTCGAAACTATCAGTTTTTTGGCCTACAACGTTGCAGTTGACGCTGGTAAACAGCGCGCTTGTGGACAGGACCAGCGGCAAACGCCAGAATACCGGGTCATACGCAATGTGCCATGCGCCCACGGCCACGGCCATGCGTCATTGGGGCATGCGTTGCTGGCCCAGCAGAGTTCGGAGTACGGTTAATTTTGCCTTTATAAAGACACCTTGAACCAAGACAACAGTTTGTTATATGAGTGGCTGTCTGCATAGTACAGTCTGCAGAGAAAACTGCTCCTCGATTAACCCCACGGTATACGAACGTTCGTCAACCATGAGCATTGTTTCAGTTGAATTTCAATTTCTTTCCTACAAATTTGAGCAAAACCCCATGTTATCCTCCTGTTCAGGCAAATGCATTAGACATATTTTACAATCAACTGCTGACTTGACCTTTGCCCACTGATCATAATCCTGGTCCAAAATTAAGGCGCGGGTGACGAAATTCACGAAATCCAGGGCTGGCTTTTTAAAATTATTTCTCAAGGTTCTCCGTTGTTAGTTTCCTTTCGGCCAGTTTGCTGCATTCAGTGCCTTTGTCTGACCTTAGTTTCTATTTTTTTAATTTTTAGATACAACACGACATCATCCACATGCAAACAGACTCACGTACAATAATAAGCAACCGCACTGTGTGGCAAGACGATGAACTTTGACTCTAATGTCGAAACAGTAGAGCTAACCTATACAAAAAGACCTATTGAGGCAGAACATAACACAGTGAAATGGCGACGTGAAAGACATGGGACCTCACCCCTCGTTGGCTGTGGTAGAGTAAGGAATACGGAGACCAGAGAACTATTACAGCCAAGAAATCTAATCAGCTGATCAGCCGCAATACTTCCTTTAGCTCTTTCTTAGTGTTGATCTCTGGCCCATGTCTTCTAGCTTCCAATATCTTTCGTTTCAACGCCTTCGTCAAGTGGCGAGGTAAAAGGCGATCCAGCTGTTGACATACAGCTGTGCTATAACTGTTCTACCAGTTGGATGCAATTCCAACTAGAGGACACTTTCGCAGTACTGCCTAATGCTCAGCATTACCTTGTTTGCGTGCCAGATGCGGCTGGATTTCCGGGTTCCTCTGAACAGAGCCACTAGCCACGGGTGGAGCGGTCAACATGGGGCACACATATCTCATAGCCGGTGACGGACTGCTTTACCCCTCGTGAGGTTTTTCCCAAGAGAGGAGACGGAACCAAGCGCTTTATTTCTGAACCATCTTGAAGCTGTGGAGGCAATGCGGTGTGGTTTTATGATCGCAGCCGGAGTGCTCGGCAATTCCAGGTAACTTCATCTGTGAGATGATGTGTAAATCTCCCCAGGACGGTGCTGAGCTTCCCGCTTATCCGGAGTGGCCAAGCTTTTCCAGCAGAAGGGACATGTCTTGTTAGCTCTGCCATTATTCACTATGACCCGCTGAAACGAATTGCACGCACAGAGAGCATATAATTCTATTATATCAAGAGAACTCGTCCACCTTGGAACGTCGACCTTAAAAACACGGGTCCATCTCATGCTCGCGTTCAAGCTATTAACATATTCTGAACCTCTTCAATGCGCTGATTCCAGCGATGTACATACAATGTCGCAAAATGGCGTCTCAACCAGTTTTTCAAGACGGGGTTTGTACCAGTTTGCTGCAGCAAATGTACGTGTAAAGACGTGTACCGCCGCTGATCCTATCGATTGGACGCTTCGGTGACTGGCTGTGCTCCAGCAGCCAATCAGCCGAGTATCGATCGCCAGCAGGACGCCACGCGTCATGGCGCGGCGGGCGGTGCGACCGCACGCCACCCCAAGGTGAGCACACTATACTTTTTAAATATGCGCATTCATTTTCCCGCTTTTTGAAAGATATGACATGTAGACATCTAGAAGCTCTGATGACAATGGAAAATAGTTGACCAGAGCTCTGAAAAGCCACCAGAGCTCTGAAAAGCTCAAAACTTTCTCCTAAGAATGATGATAGAAACCTAAATTGTGCTCCAATTTCACTTGACCAAAAAAAACGAAAGGTTAAGACGTTTGACAGCTTAATGCAATGGCAGGTGTGAAAAAATGCCATAGGGGCGAACTATCGATCCACCATGACCTACCGATCGTGATCCTCTTTGCCACTTCACAAGTACGGTGCTCCGCCACGTTAGCCAATGGCGATCCGATTCGTGATCCACTAAAGGTGGTGAAATATGTCTGCAGTGTGTTGACAGGTACGTACGCACTTCAGCTGAGCAGCTCAGCCTTCGTGTAGCTGCTCAATTAAGACCTAACGAGCGGCATTGTCAATTAATTAAAGTACAAACCAGTTCATTCAGTTAATCACCATAATATTCTTTCCTCTGAAGTTCTCATTACATTCGGAGGATGCAATACTACAATTAGCGCACATTTGCATGTTACTTTCTAGCACACAAAGCTGCTTGTGTCGTTCTGTTTTGATATTTTCAGAGTCACGAGGGGAGCTGTCTGTAAATGGTGAGCATTCATCGACTGCTCAATAGCAGGAACGAGAATTGAACAGTGTCATGACAATAGCGTCAAATGCAATATCTCGTTTAATTCGCACCCACTATTCACAAAGTTCTACTGCTGTATTGTTTAGCTCGTCAACAGATTTACAGTAACATGAGCTATTCAAAGGAATTGCCACCGGATGGGCAGGGGAACATCCAGAAGCGGAGCCTCTCCTCTAGCTCTTTCTATCAGGGAAATAAGTCCAAGTCCCACTACTTGGGGAGACCACAGGTCGGTGGGTGATTTTACATTGAGTGGCAGAGGTCTTCGGACAAAAATAGTAATTGTTAAAACAACAAGAAGAGGAAGTTTAGCGAATTGATAGCTAGTTTATGTTTACTTACTGCTTACTACCTACAGTCCTTCTCAAAAAAAAAGACGGATTGCGCGTGCGGTTTCTTAGCGTCGCGCGCGGCTGCAGAGTCGCGGCGGGACCTACTCGACCCTCTCACTTGGAGCATGCTCTCTCCGCATCCCTCGTTCAGGTCCCGCCGCGATGGTGCAGACGCGCAATCCGTCTATCTTTTTGAGAAGGACTGTACTTACTTGCGAACATAAATTCCATTTTTATTTGCCGAGTTTTTTTTTGTAATAACACAGGCCTGGAGAACCGAGGGTGAGACATTGACGTTTTTGCACCCACGATGGATTCCCAATCCATCTCTGGCTTCTTCCAAAATTGAATCCAAATTTCTGTGCTTAGATTGTAGACCTTCCATCATTTTTCGAGATGTCCGTATTACTACGATAAGTTATTTTTCACCTCGATCTTTGCCGCAGAGAAGGTGATCACTTCAGGTGCAATCCAATTATTCCGAAAATCTCAAATTCGCGTGCAGTCGATCAGAAAGAGCAGAGAAATGAATTTTAAGCGAAAAATAGGCATGAAGTTGAGCTGAAATGAGGGAAAATAGCGAATATAGTGCTATTTTCGCGTCTGTGTGGAGATTGACAAGAAGGGCGACGAACGATCATTCACGTGATACTCGAATCGTTCCTCAAATTTCCCAAAGTTTCTCCAGGAATCTATAATACAGAAGTTTCCCTACATTCTGCAGTAGTTAACAGAATCTTCGCGAATAGATAGAGAAGCGATGGAGGGAATACCTGTACGCCTGAGTCGACCTCACACCATCGCCTTCGCGAACCTTTGCCGTTGAGAGAAGAGGAATTTTCAGATTCAAAAATTTTCGTTATTTTAACAATGAGGCTGAAAATAGATTTCAGCCACCAGGTTTTCCAAATTACTCGTCTTCATGCTTTTAGCTATTAAAATGATTTGCCCAAAGAGCCCCGCACCCCCTATATCTAGTGCCGGATGAGAACCAAATGACCCAATTGATTGAGTTACCATTCAATTCAGAACCTAATCTAAGAAACTGAAAGTTTAAAAAAAAGCTGAAGGCTCTTAGCTTCTCCCCATAACTCCTCATTCGTTGTGCTTCCCCTTTTTTCGGGAAAACGAAATTTCCAACTCATTCGAATATAATTCTCAAATTCGACATATCTAATGCCTTTGTTCAAATCCAAAGATGGTACGGTTCTCGTTGTACCCCATAGTCTTCGCATATGTCATTGTTAAATTGCTAGTAAAGATTAAAGATGATTGCAGTTTTAGTGCACCATTGCAGAGAGTGGAATTCCGAAGATCTAATGGACTTAAATAATTATATTTGGAGAGCTGCTGGATATCTTTGCTCAATTTCTGTACATACATACATTCTGTCTAGACTATGTTTCTACGATTTCGATGAATCTCACAGAAGCCATGCTTTTAATGTGTTTGCATTTGTTCTTGGAGGAGAAGCTGTGAGCTCTAAATCATGTCCAAAATCACTCGGATAAAAGCTCCAGTATCTCCCTTCTGGTTCTCGTTCACGCTCCACATTCTTCATCTTTCATCTAGAAATGCTTTTGGAAGTCTCCTCGGAGAACTGCTGATGAAAGAGTCCTAGGACTCGGGGGCACAAATGAGACTCCCATTCTCCCCAGGTCTTGGAAAAGGGGATTGAAGATCTGTTCATTGGCAAGGACATTGTAGTGTCTAACGATGCTGATAATAGGTGATAATATTATGGAAGGAATTCCATTGGGTGCCAAATAAAAAATAGAGTAGAGAAAATGTCAAAAGGTTAGACACATTCTTGCCCCCCCCTCCCCTCCCCCCCACCTTGGAACACAGCCAAAGGCATTATCAGCCGCAATGGAGGGTTCTGTTCTCCACTGAGGTAAAATGTTGTGTCTTGATAATCGTTTCATGCTTCTTTTTCCAGTAACACTTTAGTTTTCGCACTGTATGGTCGAGAAGCATACTTATCTACCCGCTGCCGTCCGGACAGAGGATATCGGTCCTTCTACTGTCCGGGCAGTACTCAGTTATTCTGCAACGCAAAGGGCGGTGGTTGTTGTGGTGTCACTTTTCGAGATTTTCATTTTGCTGCTGTAGAGGTGATGATAGTCTATTCTACTGCTACCAAAGCGGTGGTCGTTATACTATATAGCAGGAGGCGGTCGTGTGTCGGAGAAGAGTAGCAACTGCAGTTCCCAGCAGTTAATATGAATGAAAAGGTAAAACAAGGTTCCATTTCAAATCTTTTAGCTTTCGAGCGCGCATTGTCGAATTTTAGAAAGAAAGTGGAAAGAGAGAGAGAGAAAGAGAAAATGTGGTAAGCTCCAGTATGGAGGCAGATCAGGTGGCCCACACCGGCGAACAGCGCTGCACAGCAATGAAGTGGAAGGTGGGTAGCAAGCGATGCCACGTCACAAAAGGCACTGTTATGAAAAAAATTAATTTTGATTGTAAAAGGGAAAGGCTGCCATTTGTCACAAAAATTTCATTAATCCTTTGTTCACTTCCATTTTATTACATTTTGAAAATGTTCCGCGAGCAAGCCTGTGGTGAAATTTTATCAACCATCACGTATAGCACCTGATTCATTTCTGAACATTGATCATGAGAATCCACCAAATCATTTATCTCTCGTTGCATTAGAGTACCGTCTCTGACTACAAAGATACGGAGTGTACCGCTTCTACTCATGATCTTGGTCCTGACGGAGTTTTTCCCCTATATAGGCCTCCTTGCTTGAGGAGAATTTTTTGAGGCATCTAACACTACAGGCAAACCAGTGTTTACGGAATATTCAAGGAATAGATCAGGGATGGACACCACGGGCGAGCCAAAGAAATTTCAGCTTGATCAGCTGATTAGACCTCATGGCTCTCTGTCAATGAGGGGTGAGGTCCTATATCTTCTTCGTAGCCAACTCCAGGCCGTTTTTCCCACTCCTTACTCAGGTATCCTGCCACAGTGACACCTAGGTGTCACTGTGGCAGGATTAGAGTGATCTTTTATAAAATGAAATAACAAACAAAGTTTACAAAATAAATAAGCGCTTAGCTAGAAAGTGAAGATTTTATCAAGAGTGATTCTCTCAAAGACTCAAATGCTGTTGTTGTTCGAATGTTTTTGTTCCTTTTCATTGATGGTTGATATGCTTGGTTTGTGTTGTATCCTTGCATAAGTTATATCTTATATGATAAATAATAATAATAATAATAATAATAATAATAATAAAAGATGGAAGGCACTGTCGACATCCATGTGCAGCCAACTGTAGGTATAACTTTATCCTTTGACACCTGCTCTCTTGCTACAATTATTGAATCATGAGTCCTAATGCAAGGACATCACGGATTTCTGGAACTAATTCTTTCTTCGTATCCTCTCTACAACTTTGTGAATAGCTTCACTAATAATGTCACTACCTCTGATTATGGCAATTATGCATTGAGCATCTCCGAGTAATGAAAGGCAATCCAGGGGATAAACAACTTCGTCGCTATTCATGAGGAAAGAAAAGAGGAACACGGCTTCACAGTTCATAGGGATGTGGTTGGTTATTCTACTGGATTGGGATTAAAAGCGTGTCTGGTGTCAATGCTTGACCAGGTAACGTGAACAAAACTATCTCTGCTAAAGAGCTCTAAAAGAATTCAAGGGGCTTTGGAGGGTGCAGAATATGGAGGATATGAAACTTTCACAATGGATGAACAAGGTAGAATACTATTCATGGGAATTCTCTGTTACAAAGGGAGAGGTCTAATAGTTTTTGGAACTGTATTGCAGCTACAATTATAAAATAGAAAATCATTCAATGATATCACACTTATTCAGGGCAATCAGTCTTCAATGTGCTGTCCCGATTAAGAGCAATTTATACCAGATGCGACTTGCGTGCGACTACCAGGCGCACGCATCCATTTGCGAAAGATTTTCGATGAAGAGCGGTCAACGTGGCATGAAATTCTCAATGAAAAGAAAGCGCGGCCATCGCGAGGCCGCAAGCGCGTGCGACTACTATGCGACTGCGATGCGACTGGTCCCTATTCTTCATCATATAGACGCACGCGCGTCAGTCGCACGCATCCAGTATAAATTGCCCTTTAGCGGTCAACCATTACTATCGTGCTCGTAGCAGACGCTACCACTAAGGAAGGAAGACTCCGACCCAATACGGCTGGGGCCAAAATGGGTCATAGGCCTACTCCTCCAGCTGATAGCATACATTCTTGCGATATGAGGCAGATGCGAGATAGAAGGATTCGCGGCAGAAGTTGGACACAAGAATGATTTCCTTATCACTGTTAATCCATTCTTCCCCAGCGATGAATATAGCTCAACGACAGAGAATAGAAGAAAACAAGAGCATATAATATCAAAGTTTACGGCATGGATATACAGAGATGTTAGCAAACCGCTGGACCCTTCGCAAGTTTACTACGATATCATCCGTACCTTCCCGATGTAGAGGAATATCCAGGGGAATCTCAACAGTGCATCCAGAAGTCGCATAAGTTCCAGAAATTACCCAGGTTGAGCGTTTTCACATCAGAGAAATTTAATCAATTTTATTTGATTAATTATTTAATCTGTCGAATTATCAATGAATGAAACTAAGGATGCGCGATGCTATTTTTCATCTCCTTGAACATGTTTCTGAAGACCTGTGCTCAATCGTTTGAGGAAATTTAAGGAAGCGTTTGTTGGGTACTTATATGTAGGTGCATGAGTTGTATGCCAAACTTCTATTTTTGACATAAATTTTTTTGAAGGCTGCCTACTGAGGCCATGGAGCTGTGGCAAAAGTCGTCATCAAGCCAATTTTTGGAAATACCAGCTGACTTTACAACTATGCTAACAAGACTTGGTTCGCATACAGGAAACTCCAAACGACAAGTAAAGTATGGACCGGTGTCGCAAGAACCATCCGGAATTATCGATATACGCCAATGTGGTAGCTTCGGTCAGTACATATTCTTAGGATCACTTCAGAAATCAGTGCACCCTTCAGAAGTTTACAACCCTACACGATGTTCTCTGTCAGATTTCATGAGGTTTTTTTTCTAAACCAAGAGGTTTTCGGCATTCACAACAACCAAAACAACCAGTTGTGACAGGTGTCCGTACAGTGTTGTTATCGCAACGATGTTTTCTAACCAGAACAATGTGAATTCTCTGTTTTCACTGCACTGTGCTTGTGCTACCGACTATATTGTTTATTTTCTGCAATTATTGATTGATTCAAGTCTTTTTGTTTGGGGTGCTATCCTGGGCTAGGATTCATGAAGCATAACCGATAAAAGGTTGGCCGAAATATACGATAACCAACCGCGCTAACCACCGTGGTTTCCGTGGTTAACGTTTCATGAATCCCAACACAACCCTGTTCTCTTATTGGCACAATAACCTTGTTTTCTGTCTATTACTCATTATTTCTCAAATTTTGAGTGCAGCCAGCACAAATTTTCTATCGGGTATGCGGAGTGGTTGAAATCGAACAAGGCTCCAAATCTTTCAACTTTCAGAGTCGTATCTAGACTTTTTGGAAAAAAATTATTATACTTATTTTTGTAGGAATAGTCTCACAGAGGCTTCTCAGAATGAATACTGTCCTTGTCTTTCCTGAGATAAGAATAGGGGCAAAGTACCTGTTTTTTTTTTTTTTTTGAATTTTTTTTATTGCTTGAACTACCCATTATTTGAAAAAAGTGTGGGAGGAAGAGGAGGAACGTCGGAGTCGGAAAAGCCAGATGCTCGAGCAGCAAGGATAGAGACTGACTTGGTTATTCCCGGTCAGCTGGCATTGTACTCCTACATACGGTGCTCAGACTGGTGCCGTGACATTGCTTCCAAGATGACTGTTTACAGCCAACTGTACGAAAAGCTAAGGAGCTGAGGCTGAGGCTACATGTCGACTGCTTTGTTCCTTCGAAAACCTCCCGTTTGAGCCTTGTCTACGGATACTTACCTTGCGTGCGCGTGGCGTCAGGCCATTTTATCCTTTTGTATTTGGGAAGAAACAACCAAGTGCGGCTCAAAAAATGCTATAACTCACTTTATCACTCTATTAGTCATCTTAGATCAAAGTTAGATCGTCTATCCTTTAAAAGAACCAAGAACAGCGGCTCTCTATAACACGTTGTGCCTTACCAGTCCTGACGCGGGCAAGTACCAAGTCTCTGATGAACCCTTGAGCTTCCATTTCAATGGTTGATATTCATGCAACGAATAGAAGTGAAGGTAATCATGACGAGACGTTGAGAAAGCATATACAATGGGAGGGATGATTCGGTGGACAGATAGACTGAAGACATGTGACAACCTTGTTACCCTAGTGGTAAGGGTAACATCCAAAAAATTGGGTCTCCGAGATTTCGAGAAACTTGAAAGGATTCTAGATCCCCTGAAAGACGCTTGTGTTCTCCCAATTTATCATTTCCTCTCAGGAAAGCTTTTGAAACTTCCGCGAAGTTAATTCGGTACCTTCCGCTAAGGTCATCTGTGGTAAGTTTCGAGCTAGCTCAGCAGAACTTCGGAACCAGGAAGTTCCAAACATATCTAAATAGCAGTAACGTACTGTCATTCTCGGAGTGATTGACGGATTCCATTCGTGGTTCCATGGAGGTTTGAGCTGAATTGAGACCTTCCTGCTTCCTGTACAGCGATTTATTTTACTTCTTTTCATTTCTTCCCCAAATATACTTTGGCTTCGAGTGGAGAGCAGATGCATAGAGAGCTGTAATGCGTAGATTAATTTTTTCAAATATAAATTCCAGTCGTCAGAAGTTGATGACCTAAAAAATTGAAAAAAAAACTTTAGCAAGTAATCTGAGGTGATTCGTTGCATTTCCAGAAATCAATCAGTTTCATCAGAGAAATGATAAAACCCTTCCTGGAAGAACCTTTCCGCTTCAAATTCCTTTTCTTACAACATCCTAGCTGAAAAAAAAAACAAATATTATAACACTGTTAAGACTGAAGTTCTCGTATTCAGAATGAAAGAAGAAGAAGAATGACTTACCATAACTCATACTATTTCCCAGACCCTTACTTAATGATCTTTGAGTCAGTTTTCTTCGAGTTACTCTTCGTGCATTTTTGTAACGTACCTCTTTTGGGGGAGTTATTTTATTTACTTTGGATGTGTATTGCAGTTTAATCAATTAGTCTTTATCCATTCATCCCTACTTGAGCTTTGTGTACACTCAGATCATCTTTCTTCGCATTAATGCATTTACTCAAATGTGCCGGCATTGATACTTTCCAGGCATGATCCACTTTCCCTTACTATTGCTACTGTCGTTAGTGGGCTGTGATGGCTATAAATTTCTCGTGTATTCCCCCATATTCGGCTATTCTCATACGAATTTCATGGGTGCAATAGCTGATACCCTCACGGAAGCAGGACATGATGTGGTGAGTTTCATAGAAATGTGATGATGGCGGATACACGGGTGCAACAATGTATAACGATCTGCTCGCTGATATGTGCAGTTTCCGACGTTGTTCTCGAATTTGTTCACCTTATCTCCTGTGAACTTGTCTGAGCAGATCTACTTGGCGTTCGCGCGGTTTTCCTGAACCAATCAAATTTGGCTTCTTTAACAAATTCTGTCAAAAGTACTCGTGAATTGATTAACTGTGTAAGTCGGAACAATTTTGGAAGTTTCAAATAATGCCAGTTACAGTAGCGGTCAATATGATATGATCAGAGGCGCTGTCGAAGCCAGAATCTCGAACTATAACTCATCTATGGATTGAGCTATTTGGATGAAATTCTATGATGTGATGAGGGTCTAAGTGTTCTTTCTTTCTGCTGCTTGACATTGCCGTAAACTGCTTCCAAGTGGATCCACCGCGTTTCAAGTGCAATTTAATTGTTTTGTTAGCATAATGGTTTTTCGACTGCACCGCGACATCTCAGCTCCGAAAGAAATTATTCTAAATCGTATAGTAATGGAGCAATTTGCTATATAAGTTGCGTTCTATGGTTCTCCTTTTCACATAAAAAAGTGGGTCTGTCAAAAAGTCGTGTAAAAGTGAGAAAAGAGAATTTTTTTTACAATTCCAAAGAAAAACATCAATCCCGATGTGGAATATTTCTATAATATCCGCTACTAGCAACTATTCTGGTATTCGAATAAGAACTGTATTGCTGTTCGTATGCTTGAGATGTAATTAAGCCCAGTTTTGGTGACTTCAATCAATTGATTTTGTCCTCCACTTTGAGCACCAAAGGAAGCGCAGCAATAGCATTACAGTGGAAATAATAGACAAATATGTGCTCAATTTGTATCAACTCTTCCTTTCCCTCAGTAGTTGAGAGTAAGGATGCTACACAAAATCTATTAAATCCGAGAAAGTTGGTGTTAGAGCTCAATAACCCAGGTTAATTGAGCCTGTGCCAATGCTAAGCTGCCACTGGAAAGCACCCATGGAGTTTCAATACATACTCAAATTAGGGTTGGATAGCTCAACCCGGAGGCAAGTTATAGCAAAAGATCCCCTCGTCAATATGGCTCTGATCATATCATTATGACCGCTACTGTATATGGCCAGTTCAAAGGAGGTGAAAAGGGAGTTGTGGTGGTCACCCTAAAAATTGGTCGCAATGGCTACCTGGGCAGATTTTTTGATGTCCAAGCTAATTAACAAGCATCGTTGGTCTAGCAATAGTCCAAATCAGCATTGAAATCAGGGTAGGAAGAAAAAGAAGTTCACCAAATTGACCGCAGCCATTTTTGCATTGTGTCCATTGTTTTCAGCTAAAATCAGTGCAATTAACAAGATAAAACGTGTTCGACTTGTCAAAAACACTGTGTGCTTCCTTCATAGGCTTATGGTCTGGTAGCGCACACAGGGCCCATGATCTGACATTGTCCGCAACTACGACCACACTTGTTTCCAGCGACGGGAGAACGCCACAGAATTCCTTTTGAAGGAGATGGATGCAGCACGCCAAAATAGAAGGAATGACACCAAATTCACATCAAAACTAATGAAGTAGGTTTAGAAATCAAGCGGATGTAGTTGCGGACAATGTCACATCATGGGCCCTGTGTATGCTACCAGACTATACATCATTACAAATCCCGGCGCTTAGAAAGTGTGCGACCTGTGAGGAGCAAATCTACGACCTTTATCAAGTTCCCCTCCGCTTTCGACCAAAGTATGGTGTATTTACCTCGTGGTGGCGTGCAGGCGCACCGCCCGCCAAGGCGCGTGCTGTCGATCAATACTCAGCTGGCTTGCTGGTGGAGCGCCGCCAGCAGTACGCCACGCGACATGGCGGGCGGTACGCGTGCACCCCACCCTGAAATAGACAAAATATGCGTAGATTCATATCCTCAACTAGTAACTTAGAAAAATGCATGACGAATGGATACACCTCCCAACGACCCTCAACCTATTTCCAGCATCTCTTTAATGCAAAAAAAATCACCAAAATTGCGCAATCTTCGCTATTTATTTTTCTCTGCCTGCAGTCTTTAATAATATCATGAGGTAATAGTAACCCGCTCCAAAATTTGGGCGAACACATAGAATTATATACTCCCGTTGTGAAAGGCCTTCGCTCGCTCTGTGAAAGATCCATTAGTAAAAAACAAAACGAACAGAGCTAGTGCCTTGATAAGAAACCCAAATCAATATAACCATGAAAATCACAGGAACTCTTTCCAGACACTGCTTATGCCGATAATGGATACTGAGCAAGAGAAAAAGACTGGCGTCAAACTCACAAAAAAGATCGTAAAGGTGCCCGGTGATCCGAGAGTAATCGAAATGATGCGGTACGAGGGAGAAATATTGAAACAGATATGGACTATGGAGCCGAGCATTTTCGCATTGATGCAGGTACGGATGTTCATAAGCGTGTTACACCGTACTGGGTTGGTTACCTTACCTTACAGATAGCGACCAACATGACGAAGTCATTCACCTTTCAGTGCGAAAGTGAGTCTCCTCGTCATTTCTTTCTTTTTCTCTACCTATCTTGAAGATGCAATAGGGTTTAGAGAAATTTATGCTTGATGAGTGCGTGTCTGAGAAGTGTGAGTCTATGGGGGAACATAGGCCGGCATGCAGCCTTTTCCAAGGCATACGAATGTCAAAGGGGCGCGGCAAAACCCACCGAAAACAACACACGGTTTTCGTAGTTTCCTCGCGCGCTTTGCTCTGTTTCGTCATCAGTCCCTCAGATGTTTGGGCAGCCCAAAAGCAGCGAACGCGTTTCTCCAGCAGTAGTACCTCGCCTTCAAACATCATTTTGGGCGTGGCCTTCCCCCCGATCACTGGCATCCTCCCCTTGATTGCTGCTAGAATAGGGGAGTACGTTAATGGCAGTACATGAATCTAGAATGGCTGCAACATCTGGGCTGGAAGGCAGCCATGTTCCGCTTCAGTACTGCCATTGCAGCAGCGAGAACCGAGGAGTAGCTGTGTTCGTCCTACTGGGCTGGGTACCCAGTGATTCTGGGACGTCAAACGCAGCCCGAACACGTTTCTGCAGGGTTACACCGCGAGGTCAAAGCTTATTTTGTCGCCTCACGAGCTGCGTTTCACCTGAAAGAGTGCTATTCTGGAGGATAGGAATAT